>JALPQI010003471.1:0-78928 GCA_025490895.1 Thaumatotibia leucotreta
AAGGCCGGCCTTACAAATTTGGAATTATTATGCAGTGTTGCTACTCCTCGATTATTCTTTACCGCCCTTTTCTACTGCCACCGGTAGACAGGCAAAGTATATTGTTTATGGTTTCTACTTACTCATAAACTGGTTTGCCAGACTATAATAAAGACACAAATAAAGCCCTAGCCGGGATTCAAATCTGGAACCTCCAGCTTTGTAGGCCGGGCCAATTCTACCAACCACGCTACGGACGCACGGCATTCTGGCTGTGCTCCTTCTTAAATAGGTAGTTCCTAGTTTAGTTTAGACATTCATTACTGTTGCGATCACCCTTACTTACGTGGGGAAATGCGTTACGCATACCACCCGGGCACGGGGATGGACCCAGGTGGTTATGTAGGGACTCCCAGGGCTGATGAGGCCCTGGTATACCCACTAAAACCCCACGGTCTTTCGACTCGCCGCATTTGAGCGAGACTACGGGAACTCAGAAGAACACTTCCGTGACCTCGCTGGCGGCTGTCCAAACATTGGACTCATCGCAAGGAGTTTGTTCTGTCTGTAGGCGTACCTATGTTTCCAGCACGCATTCCGTCTCTGGGACCCTCGTGTAGATGACTGATGTCGCCGTGTCAGCTACCCACGGGTAGGTACCCTTTTGCGATCGTTCACCAATAGCGACAATATTTTAATTATACAGGTTGGCCTAATAATAAGTGCATTCCCGTTGCCAATGAGGTTTTGGGACTTAGAATAGCGTTTCAGAAAAGTCGTTAAAATTCTGTAATCAGATAAATCAGAACTAGGTCCTACTACTAAATACTACATACTTACCACTAACTACTTCTGTATCTAACTTGAACTAACTTCTAAAAAAAATCCCCAGGGAGCTTATTTTGTGGGCCAAAACCTCTCTGGATACAGGAACGCACTTTTTTTTGACCACCCTGGGCACCCTGTATAGAATGACGACCTCCGAATCCGCAAAACTTAAGTATTTTATTAAAAAAATGCGGGATGCTGTCAAACTATGTCAAATCCACAGTTAAATCAGTATGGGGAACAAATAATAGTCCGTGGTCAAAATCCAATGCTATACCTATTATTATTCATATAATAATGGAAATATAACCGGCGAAACCATGACAGCAACACAAATATGTAATTTATACTTACCGCTACCTACCTTAAGTGACAACATAAGAAATGTCTAAAACAGGCGTTGGCGTTGGGAACAGAAAAACATTTTTTCATCAATCGCCGTACCCTTATCACGTCCCCAAAAGCTATGAGAAGCTTGTAAGAAAACCCGACAGACCCAGAAGAGCAATCGTCATTGAGAAAGAGACGTTTATCAACAATCTCGGCCCAATGAAAACAAAACAGAGGACTAATTATCCTACGGATAAGATATCATCAAGAGATTTCATTTTACGAAAGTATTTCGAAGACGCGGGTGTCAATACAATGGTTCGTCAAAGGGAGGACGTTAAATGTCATAAATGCGATAAGCAGATCAATCCAACCACATGCAGAGTACGCAAGAGAAAATCTTTTACTTTGGACAAAGCTTGTTCCATAGTAGCCCGAACAGCCAGTTTTGGTACGCAAATTTATGACGGTTACAAACTGAAGCAATACCCCCCTCGAGCTATTGAGACACAAACTTTCAGGTGCATTCAAAAGGAAGTAGGAATGCAGGTGAAGCTAAGCTCGGTTGTAAGGGATTACTATCCGGTATCTGATTTTGTTTGTAATAATCAAGTGTTGAAGCACAATTTCACCCCTGTTAAAAGATGGGCGTTGTCCCAAAATCCTGTCACAGGCCCTGATTTTTGATCTCGCTTTCTTGAGTAAGACATTGCCGTGGCCTCTTTGTCCATTGTTCAGGTGCTGTGCGCGGCTGCCAGCTCTGAATTGTATCCTCAAATTTGGTATCAACTACGTACCTGCGCGTGATTTTGCGCACATTAACTACGTATCTACGTTCCTATGAGCGTTACACATTCGACTTCGACTTTCGGTATGGGTTAGGAAATTATACAAATGGGACAGAATAGAACTAGGGTTTCTATTCAATCTGCAAAGAAGCCTTAATTCTGCAGCCATACGTGAGTTGGCGATACGTAAAGTACCTATCCCATCACGCTCGCTCCAATCCATCAGTATGAACGCGTGATATTATACTGCTTTATGTATCGAGTAAACGCTAACGTAACCATTACTTGCCTTACTTAATATTTTATTTAGTTTTTAGCTCTGCTTGCCATTGCATTCTGTGTAGGCTCTTATTGAAATCGCTTACTCATAGGTACTTGTGCTGTGGTATAAATAATAATGAAAGTTTAAAATCAGTTGAAAACTCAAAATTTAACGCCATTTTGCGTGTGTCAGCGATTTTGATTTAAGACGAAGTATCCCGAATTATTAATGTTAGGTAATTAATATCTCTATGCACAGGTTACATAAAATTTTGTCGCAAAAGTGAGACTGAAATAATATCGTCACCAAACTAATTGAAGAATAAAATATTTTGACTATCATGATATTTTCTAAGAATTAAATGTATTTGGCCATAGTACCGCTTCGTGAGTTATTTACCTTATATTTTATTTTTCGTATAATTCCATATACGATAAACCAATATGGTTGGTTGGTAGACAAATACTTAATTGGATCAGAATACACAATAAGTACCTACACGAATAAAACAGTTCCCAGTTCCAACTAATGACCCGTAATAAAAACAAAACAAATAGGTAATATACGCCGTGTCCATTAAGTACGAATACACATATTTGGGATCATCCATTAATTACGTCACACCAATTTTATGATTTTTTGACCCCTCCCTCCCCCCTTGTCACACTTCGTCACAATTAACTACATCCTCCCCTCTTAGTGTGACGTCACATGTAGATTTTTAGTTTAAGAAGGTAAAAATTACACCACTTTGAAAGTAACTTTTTATTAGGATTTGCATAAAAGGGTTTGTCAAATTAACGAAGAAAAAATTTACTTATTCTTCCTCCGTCCAAGGATTTTGGATTTTCTATTCTTGATGTCCATGTATTTATGTATGTGAGGATTGTGACGTCACAAACATAAAACTCTTCCCTCCCCCCTGTCACAATATGTCACATTTTGTGGACCCCCTCCCTCCCCCTTGAGGTGTGACGTAATTAATGGATCATCCCTTAGTACTGAATTTGTACTACTTGGTACCTGATGTAAAAAAAATGTACCTCTTCTATTTTCAAAGTTATATTCAATCAGTCTGGTGAAGTCTGGTCCCGCCATTATAACGTTATAATGGCGGGACCAGATCCTGAATTCTGTCCAATTGTCCATATTCTGTCGATTCATATTGCATTATTTAGTACCGAATTTGTACTAATTTGGTACCTCTTTAAAAAAAATTGTACCTCTTCCATTTCAAAATTATACTTCAAACAGTCTGGTCTCGCCATTATAACGTTATAATGGCGGAACCAGGTCCTGAATTCGATCGATTTATATTGCATTATTTAGTACTGAATTTGTACCTACTATTTGGTACCTGTTGTAAAAAAATATGTACCTCTTCCATTTCAAAATTATACTTCTAATAGTCTGGTCCCGCCATTATAACGTTATAATGGCGGAACCAGGTCCTGAATTCTGTCCATATTCTGTCGATTCATACTGCATTATTTAGTACCGAATTTGTACTATTTGGTACCTCTTGTAAAAAAATGAGTACCTCTTCCATTTCAAAATTATATTTGAAATAGTCTGGTTCCGCCAGACCATTTGTACCACACTATTTTAAATATAATTTTGAAATCTCTCGTCTAAATACTCAAAGCCATCAGATTCCTATATGCATCAGATATATCGTAGCATCCGGAGCGTTCAAAAATATCTGGCCTTAATCTTTCTGTCAATCCAACGAAAGCATCATTAGAGTGAGAGAGACAAATCCTCGTAATTTGTGGATATCGAAGTTCGCGGTAGGGCCGCTGAGCACGCCTTTATTGCCATAATGATAGAGGCGTGTTCAGATATTTTTGAGCGCCCCGGACGCTACGATATATCTGATGGCGACTGTACATAAGGTCGGGATTATACCTGTGACTCATGTGAGTTCTTACGTAAATTATAGGGACGGAGCTATACTAAGGGATGATATTTACATCTCATTCGTTAGTATAGCTCCGTCCCTACAACTTATGTAAGAACTTACAGGTGTAATTCCGGCCTAAGCATGTGGGTTATCAATGGAAAGGTCTTTTAAAATGGTTTCTAGAAGACATTTTAGAGATATCAGCTGTCAAAGTCGTAAAACGAGCTACCTGTATCATAGGATTTGTAACATCAATTCCACTGCTCCCTGTTCAATAAATACCACAAACATCGTAACACTAAGCATTATCATTTATTACGCTAATTGTATTATTTATGCAAAATTTAATATCAGCCTCTGTAGCCTAGTTGGTAGTGACCCTGCCTATGAAGCTGGAGGTTCCGGATTCGAATCCTGGGGAGGGTATTATTTGTGTATTTATTTATCACAAATATTTGTTCCTTGGTCGTGGCTGTGTATGTATGTAAGTATCTATGTGTATCTATCTATTATATATATTGTCGCCTGGTACCCACATCACAAGCCTTAACTGAGCTTACCATGGGACTAGGTTGATTTGTGTAAGATGTCCCAAGGCATTTATTTATTTAATATATAGATATTAATAATGATATTTCCAAAACTATATACATATAAAATATACATTTCAATCCTTATGTTTTAGATAAAATTATGTAAAGTTAATTAAGGGTTTATGTAAAAATAAAAAAACATAAATACATGCCACATAATGAAAAACTTTATTCTTATACCAGTCCACTACATCTGCATACAAAATAAGTGCTTTCATCTTGTTTTGTACCTAAAAAAGAAATACATAACATATAAAACCAATTCATATTTAATCAATAATCATAAACATATTCTACATTAATGTTAGTGAGTAGGCATAATAATTATTAATGAAATGTCAGTCATAGGTTCAAATACATATATAAAGCATTAATGTCAAGTGAGAATTAATTGTGAAATGCATTTTCGTTCTAAATTTAATGTGGCTCAGACCCACTACAGAACAATGTAACACATTATTTCCATGTTAACTACTCTACTGTTAAATATAAACTTAATGTTAAGTTAAAATTAAACTTAAAACAAATGTTGCTGCAAGATTAGTTGAGTATCACATAGAAACAATACACTACAGAGAAAAAACTGCAGTGGGACTTGAGCTCCATAAAAGAGAAGCTCACATGTTCTGTTGAGCAGGGCTCGCAGGGGGAGGCTGGGCTTCCAAATTCTTAATCAGCTGTGCAAGCCAATGCTTTGTTGAGTTGTCTTCCTGAAGACATGCTGTGAATGTGGCATCCCGTAGCTGATCTGGAAGACATTGTCTAAGAGCCTCCCTGGCCCTTGGGTTATCAGACAGGCGGAGATAACAACGAACTACATGCTTCAACAATCTTGCAGACGGATCCTTCGCTAGGGACAGCACCATCTTCCCAAGTATCATGGCTACATGTGAAAATCTATCATAGGTTTGACAAATGTAGCACAAACCACTGTCATCTAATAAGATCTTTTGAAGTATAAATGTGGCAACCGTTTTAGAAAGTTCAGACCCATTTTCCATAATACGCAGGCACAAGGGAATTATTTCTGTTGTTAGCAGAAATGTTATGACTTCTTGTTCATCAGTTTTCACCAATGCACCAATAACTCCAAGGCTCGTCAGTCGCAAGTATTCGAAGGGTCGGGTTTTAGAGACCGTGTGGAGAAATGGGTACAGGAATAATGGAACATGAGCTTGAAGGAATGCAGACCTTGTTTCAGGGTGAGAGGCTACACACTGCATCAAGGCTAAGGCGTTACATACACGGTTGCTCTGATGGGCGGTAAGCGTCGGCGGGATCATTGCCACATAGATGTTCGTGATCTCTTGTAGTAGCGCCGCTATAGTTCCAAAGCTGTGCCATAACATGGGTGCCAAATCGGGAACCACTTCCCGCTTTTTACTCAATTCCAAGAGGGCATTTTCCCTCGTCTCTGGGTTACACAGCTCCAGAATCCACGTGTAAATCTTCTCGCGGTCGACCACGGCTTGCATGTTGGCCGGGCTTTGCTGGGCACTCATGTTGTTATTCATTGTTGCAGTCCAATGGAAGATTGTCAAAATATTATATACTGGGCACTGGCTTATAATATAATCTTAAACACAAGTCAAAACTCATTGTCCACTAAAACAAATAGTTTCTAATTCATATCACAAATTATCAAAAATACGAAATCTCGCTTGACAAACGTCAACGTAAAAGGAATTGAATTCGGAAAGGTAGGAAGAGGTAGACATTTTTAATTTTTCGTATCACGCACCAGGTTTTTATGAACAAACAAGAAATGTTTTTGATTCGGTTTTTGATTCGGTCTGCTTTACGCAATACATTTGATACGAATTTTACAATAAAAGGAACTATTAATGTAGGCGTCAAAAACTTGCAAAACTTCTCCATGACTTGGCGTGATAAAGAAAAGAGCTGTATCTTGCAAGGCAGTATGCCTTAGTATTTTCGCTTGTCCACAATGACAAAGAAAAAAATTCTGTGTCTGTCAGTAGTGTACTGTGTAGTGTCAGTGTCAGACTGTCAGTCAGTTGTGTCAATTTTGTCGTCAGTCGAATTGTTGTATTTCGTCTGTTCTATTTAGTTAAATAATACTTTCGGTATTTGATATTATAAGATCAAGTCGCAAATTTTACTATTTATTATCATACATATTTCACATCTCACATATGGCTCTTTTGCTTTTAAGGCTATATTAATGTGAAGACTATAAAAACTCGGCCAGCTGAACGCATTAAATTAGGTAATAAATTTTCTCTTTCTCATATGATTTTCTGTATATTTTTATAACTTTAACGCTTATTAAGAATATGGGCATGCACCTCTTCTATATTTACTCAAAAGATTGAGTACATATCGAAAGTTCCCCTTGGATTGTAGTAATTGGCTGACGCCATAGCTATTTCGGACGTGTGTGTTTAACATAAACAATGCTTTAGTGTTTTGTACATTAAAGCTCTTGGTGACGAATTATAACAAGTATATAAACTATAAATTCCCGACAGCAAAACATGTATAGTCACTAGTTTCAAATGATGATAATGTGTAATTTATACATTTGATTGTGACTAGTACTGTGAAAGGAAGTTTCTTGTTAAATCAGCATTGTATGGCTTGTCATTGCACACAAAATTATATAATTTTTGCATTTTACAATCAATCCACTTGTTTTTTTTTCTATTATTCAGAAACTAGTATTTTGACCCTACTAGGAGAAAAACATTCATTGCAAGAGTCCCAGTTTATTTTTCCATTTAATAATAATTTATCAAACTTGTTGAATAGTGGTAGCAAAATTGATAATTGTTGCATGAAAATATATAAATATTTGAGATATTCATTTTCTTCATGTGGTGGTGGTTATCAATTTGCATTAAAATTGACTCTTTGGCTGCTTTAAGTCTTCAAGGGTGTCATAGCTTGTTTTGTCTACTTCATTGTACAAAATGCAATTGTAATATTGTTTAAATATTTATAATTCTAAAAAAGTAATATTGTTACCTAAATGTGCTGAAAAAGTCAGTGGTCACTTCAAACATCTACTATGATGCGTTAAATTATGTGAAAACAATGCATTTTATTCATTTTAGGCATCATGTTTCATAGACACATTTACTGTGTAAGACCTACACATTCAGTATTTAAATAGAAATAGTGTGTTTATTTTTTCAAACCAACCGGGCTCAACTCCTCGGCTTGGTCCAGTTTTTTTTTTCAAATGTATGAATACAGTTTTCTACATACTTATTACTACTTACTACACCTTACATACTTAGTACAGAATCATGGAGGTGTCTCATTCCCTCACCCTGAATGAGACAGCCCTGCAGCAGCTACCAGATGACAAGAAGCCACATTTTATCTTTGAATGGCTTCGATTCCTTGACAAAGTCCTAGTGGCAGCTCATAAGGTATAGTATTTTAAATTAGTTAATAGACTAATAAGATCTTACCTCATTAATGATATTGGTTATAGTTTAAGTGCTGTGTTGTTACTTTGTACTCATTATTGGATTGAAAAACTAATTGTTTATTGTTTTATTTACTTAAATGTGGTTCTTAGCTTACCATTGTTTCATTAACATTACTTCATGCTGTGTATATTAAGCACCACTTGGCGTTACCAGCCTACTCTTCCCACGGGTGTCATAAGAGCCGACTAAGGGATTGAACTGACACTGACCATTCTTGATAGTAGATTGATGATGAGTTTTTACTTCCTAATCCGTCTATATGCATAGATAATAGGAGAGGCCTACATTCAGCAGTGGACTGAGATAGGCTGATGATGTGAGTTGCTACGAGTATCAGTGGAGTTTAACTGCATAGATTAGGTATATTCTGACCAGACAGGTGTGTGTGTTAGTGGAATGTTGCTCCACAAGCATGATGGTCAGGTTTTTCCCATTTATTTCTTTTTTCTTTTACCAACACCCACAATTCAATTCCACAATGTTGATCTGATAATTCATATAGAAGATATTGTTACATTTACGGGAATCTGAAGAAAGTTGAATGGAATTAGATCAATCTGTTGTATACAATTTTTTACATATGGTTAAATAAAAAAGAAATTCGATATCTGTTTGATTCAATTTCATTCTTTTTAGGTACCTCAAATGAAAACTCCTAATTTAGACCCAAATCTAGCATAGGTAAATTGAATGTAGAATACTTTTTACACTCGAAGACACTGTTACGGATGATTTTTTAGGCTATGAAATCTTTATTTGTATTGCCTACTTACTTATCTTAGTCTCTCTTTTAAAATGAATAAATTAAGTAGTTACATATAAATTCGTCTCAAGTGACAACCCTCGTAGCTTGCTCAAAAAACTGCGGCTCGCAAGATAGACTCGCGGTATGGGCAGTTCCAAGGTTCAATTTTGCTTGTAGGCTGGTGGCTGGTAGTATAGGTACTTATACTTTTATACCTAAATCCGACTTTTATGAAGGAGTGCATTTTCTGTGTTCAATTAGTTCTGTGTATACTTGTATGGTATATGTTTTAGTTTTTAGTAAAACATCCCACTTTGTCGCTTACCATAAAGACGAAATTGCCTTGTATCTTCATATGAATAAACTGACAAAGCGGCTTTATGGCAAACAACAAAGTGGTTCGTTTTACTAAACTCACCCACATATCTCGACCTGAGAGGCATAAGGTTGGTTTTGTGGGTATGAGATAAATCAAAATTCGACCTTGTCTTGAAAGCATAAAGTTACACCAAGTCAGAGAAATTGCTGAATCCGACCTTATGCCTTTCATGTCGAGATATATTTCATGATAGATTAAGTGATAAGAAAACTTTGCTTCTGCTTTACATCATAATCAACTCAAAATTAATCTTCCAGTCGGACATCAAGAGCTGCCAGCAAAAGCTGGTTGCACAGCTAGTTAACCTTCTCCGAGAGAACCTAGGCTCACCGGCGCGGCGACTGTTGGCCCGCTGTCTCGCCACATTGTTCTCTGTTGGAGACACTTTCTTGCTGTTTGACACGGTCAACAAATGCAACGATATCATTAAAGTGAAGGATGACTCACCCTCATACTTGCCAACAAGACTGTAAGTAATAAAACAGATGTGAAACAAAACAATTGAGGCTAGATTGACACTCGGTCAAGGATGTTTTAATGTTTATTTGGGCACAAACGGTACCTACATGTTTCTTATAATTACAAGTATCAGTACATATTTCATAAACCAATACAGTTGCCACTAATTAATTTGAATATGTATATATGTAGACAGATTTTTAGATTAGTGACAAACTTGTGTCATTATTAAATTGTTCGATTACTCTAGTAATCTTTATAATAAATAGATTAGCGACAGCTTCACTCGAAAACACGTGTTTACCGAACTAAGAACATTTATATCAATTGTTAGTTCCCAAAAACCGATATTGTCTAATCCCGAAAATTCTATGAATTAAATTTTCTATTTGTTTCCAGTGCTGCCATATGTTGCTTAGGGGGGATGTATGAGAAACTTGGCAGAATGATGGGACGTTCCTATGAGGAAACTGTGACAACATTGGTCAGGTCACTGAAGAGTGCCGAATCTCAGACAAGATTAGAAATAATGAATACATTAGAGAAGGTAATGCTAGATTATTTTATATCCAAATAAAGAGGAAGCATCTGCGCATATTGTGTTAGTTTCAACACTACGAAAGACGTCATAATTCGGTTTTTCCTGTACACCGTGTGTAGCTTTCAGCGAACATTGTAATTAGAATTCATTACGATAACGCGCGTGCTGTAAATGTGTCATGGCCGCCTGCTGTAGTTTTTGTTATCTGCGTGTAATGCAGAACTGAAAATATATCAAATATTTCAACAAAATTACAAATATTGACAATTTATATTGATCTACTGGTCAATGGTGAAATGTCATTAGGACAAAGTTTAAAAGGAAGGCATTTAAGAAAATCAAGCTAAATTAGCTTTGACAGCCTACAGCTATGTGCTACCACAGATTTAGAAAGAATTTTCACATCCCTTTTTTTTTACAACATACTTCGTTACATTTTTAATAAGCTATTTACCGCCTAATTTTGCAGTCTTGAATCCGAATGCCAAAAAGTTGTAAAGATGGTAATATTGCATACCAATATTATTATTATTTATATCGAAGGTTGGGTGGTCAAAGCTGATAAGTCGAGCAAACCGGTTTTTAAAATACGAATTTCTGACACTAACACGAGGTTGTTATTACGATGAAAAAATATCTCGACTTATCGGGTTTCACCACGCAACCCTCGACAGTCATAACTTTCTCAGTACACGATAACTGGTTGTCAGATTTGCGTCGGCATGGGGCTAGCGGCACCCGGGGCCCTGCGGGAGGTATCCCGCGCGGCGCGCGCTGCGTTACTGTCGGACCGCGCGCCCGCTGTTCGCGCTGCCGCCGCCAATGCGCTGCGACACATGCTACCACTCATGAAGCTTACCGCCGCAGACTTGGACGCTATAGCTGCGGCCTGTTTGCGAGCAGCTCAACCGACCGACTACACGCTCAGGTACTTACATTCCTGTTCGTATAGGTAGAATTGTTAATTGGAAATCACGACCGCGCGCTCGCCTTTAGTGCTGCTCCAGGTATTTTCAATCCTGTTAAGTCAGATATCATTTTTCTTTGCGAACGTCTGCACGCATAACCAATGCATATTGGCTATGCTACTAGTCTGCCATGAGGTAGAGTTTATGATTACAAGCTTTTTAGAGACAGAGATAGAGATCTTTATTTTGCATCCAATGTTTAGTATACACAATCATAGCTATACATACAATACATGGATCCTGATAGGGTATAGCAAAAATTCCTTAAAACTAACAGTTTATTTTTAAATGTCTAATCTACTTACTTTATATCTAAATAAACTCTCTAGTAGTAACACTGATAACAAGTTAGCTTCTGAATTTACAGATTATAATATAATTGAATGAACTTAACATGTAAAGACACTAGTATTAAAATCAGCTTGCATGACTTATCATATACGTATGTACAATAAACAATAACATATAGTATGCAATTTTTGTTTACAATATTTTCGTTTCAGATGCGCGGTATCGGAATTGCTAGGCGCTTTAATAGCAGCCACGCAAGCGGGCGAAACGTCCAATTTAAATACCAAGCTCAAAGTGGGTGCACAAGCAGGTACAGTTTCTAATTCTTTTTTGCGTTTCACTCTGTTTTGTCGCTATTTCTGTTTTTGCAATGACCTATTTAGGCGTTTGGGTCATATAGCGTTCGCGAAAACAGGCGTCTTTCCTTTGGACATTGCGAAAGTTAACGGTTGTGGGTCATACAAATTAGGTTTTAGAATCAGAAGTTACCTATCGGCTTATATTCGTCCAACAAGAAAATTAGGGTTCTAGAGCACTTAGCTTTCCTGTGTCCACAGAAAATATTTGTAACATTTGTTATGGATGCCAATTTTAACGACATTTAATAATTTTCAGTGCAACAAAGCAAGAAAGACCCACCAAAGAACGTAGTATCATTAGACGAAGCATTGAACCTCCTGATGGGTGCGTTCTTAAGGGGAGGCACTTCTTTCCTGAAGGGTGAACTCATCAAGTCGGGCTCAGGCGTAAGCAGGGAGGTCCGCGTCTGCGTTACCCATGTAAGCATTTTTTATTTTGAGAGATCAAATAAAACTCCGTACTAAACAATGTCATGAAATTTTGCACTATAATTCCTAGGCATGATGATGCAGTTTTATTAAGGTGCATTCAGACCCAGAGAGCATTCGCTGTTCTAACCCCCTACTCTACGAAATTCGATCGTTACACAAAACGTGATTCGTTGATTTCGTAGAGTGGGGGATAGAATAGCGAATGCTCGTTTGGTCTGAATGCACCTTTACAGCTTGTGCTTTAAAGGATACGAAAAAAATACAGGGCTGATGAATTAACATCTCTGTAGGCTTATGATATGATGGTCCCAGGCTTACGGTATGTCGTTGATACGTTCTGTCAAGTTAAACTGTAAAGTTTGGGACCATCATAAGCCACCTGGTTTGATTGTCTTATCCTTTATCCACGAAACGACGTGGTGTTGCGACTTCCTTTAATTTTGCCCAAAAATCCCGAAATTAAGTTGGCTACAAATGTGCGTACCCAATTTGTGAATGAATTTTGATGCTATCATTTCGTATTTCGATAATAAGACGCATCATATCCGTATTAAATGGTTAGCTCGTCTTTTGCACATATAATGTATCAAGTCTAGCGACCAATCTAGCTTTGTTAATATTCATTTCATTCCCAGGCATACGTGATATTTGTTCAAAACATGGGCGGCGTGTGGCTGGAGAGGAACCTGACGACGTTCCTCACTCACGTTTTGGACTTGGTCGCCAACCCCAAAGCTGCGAGCTCGCACGTCGACGCTGTTTATTCCAGGTACTAACATTAATAGTAACATCGATCAGTTCACCATTTTATGTTGGTACAGCCAAGAGCAAAAGTATGTGTCGGAAGAATCCTCTTATAAAACGTACGACGTTCTTATTACACAGAATTAAAGTGCACCGGGACATATTTTTGAACATTTTTATATACACCTTATCTTGCCTTTGACTGTGTTCTTTAGTATTTGGATCATACGGAGAAATTACTTAGTATTTCCGTAGACATTACAAAAGTTAAGGACAAGAAAGCTTTATTATTGGTCGATCTTGCATTTTGCATAAAAGGCGTTTCCTCTTTCATGTTTCCTTTTGGTTAAACCATAAAATACATGCATGCAAGCTATTAACTCTTGAGCACAAAAAAACGACCCCTTGTCTAGTGTATGTGCTTTTTGTATAAATTATTAAGTTTTTGGTATTACTCAAAATATTCTCTACTGTACACGGTATGTTTGTCTATCTTTTGCTTCATATAGACAACCCCTTTGCTCATAGGTTAACTGGAAGATATCCCTTACAGGGATAAGTTCGCCTTTGTACCTGTCAATTTTTTATGTGTATTTTTGCCTGTGTTTTGTGTACAATAAAGAATATACATACATACATAAATTATTTCGGAATTTCTACAGGAAATGTATAAACTATATCCTACGTAACACGCTCGGCAAGATGTTAGGCGAGAAAGCGCAGGCGTCGGCTTGCCGCGAGATCATCCAGATCGTCATTAAACAAATGAACAGCATTGATTTCAACCCGGAGAACGCCAAGGATTGTAACCAGGTATATATACCACTCGTGTCCTTTGTGCTTACCTTAAAATATTCAAGATGAATTCGACCTTATTCCTAGCTGCTTTACGTTATACATTGTCATATTTTAAAAGCTCACAAATATAAATAAAGAAAAACTTGATAACTGACTTTGATTAGATTCATACAGGGTGAAATCTTTTACATGATACAATATTATATTTTCTGGATCTACTCATGATTGCGATCAACTTTTACTATGTGACTTATATCAAAATTGGCAGAAAAAAATATAACTACTACAGTCGAGTGCATTAATATGTATACAGATTTGACACAGATCAGTATGGATAGGTAATTGTATACATATTAATGACAACTCGATTGTAATTAAGTAGCGATAGCTGGTTTCACAATTTTGACCCTAAGGTCAATCACTTTTTTTATGTCACTCGTTGCCATGGTTACGTTCTCCTGGGTCACCCTTAAATTCACAGTTTAATGGCATTAAAATTGACAAAACTTTGAATTTTTTGACAGTTATGGGGCCCTTCCAAGGTGGGTCACCCACTAATCATGATAGTAGACAATGTAGGACACTTTCCCCTAGCAAACTATCACACTGTTGTCCCCTGGGTGATGTGACAGAATAACAACATAAAAAAAGTGATTGACCCATTAATGAAATGATGTAGATTTTGTGCTAACTTTTACAAAGATGTAATCATGAGTAGATGCACAAAAAATTGAAAATAAAAAAGATTTTATATCATACTGTAATAGTACAATTGTGCATCAAGGGAGGTAAGTACGGAATTACTAACGAGAGTATTAGAAAGTATTTTAACGACTCGAGTTAGTATTCCGCTTACCGACCGTGATGCATACAATGTTTTTCATCACACCTGTTCGGTAAGTGCGTCAATACGCTGCGGTGATGCGCGCCGTAGGTGCGTCATTACGTCCTAGTAGGCCGTTAAGGATTTTCATACAACATTACGTCGCACTAGCGTGGTCCGGCGCACGCCGCGCGCCGCGCCGAGATTTCTTTTATGAAAATGATGAAATTGAGTCATCCCTGATTTAGACCATTTTAGAGTAGTTTTGTGAAAATATATTTTTTTATTTACTTTTTTGCATCACAGGTGTGATGAAAAACATTGTGTGTACAGTCGGGGAATTTAATTTCCTACCCACCTAAGGATCAATATCGTATAGCAAACAGTCATCATAAGAGCTATCTACTAAGCACAACGTTACTTTGACATATCAGACGCATTCGTTTGTGTTACTAGGCAACTGATATGAATAAGAACGTTGACATGGGGAACTGTAAAACGTCAAGGCACTGCTAAAAATGGATGACAGTAATCGAAAATCTAACAAAATATATTTCTATCGCTTTCAGTCTTGCTATATTTGAATGAATCGGGAACTCTGAATCAAAGCTTAAATTTTTGATTGTCGACGAATCCAGACACTGGTCTACTACCGCGAACTACGAAATTCGTAAACATCGATCATTTTTCTCTGTCACTCTAACGAAGGCGTCATTAGAGAGTGAGAGACAAATTCTCGAAAATTGCGGATTTCAAAGTTCGCGGTAGGGCCGCTGGTGCCGATAACTAACATAATTGACTAAAGTGATAATTCAATAAAAGCATAACGGACGTTCTTTATTCATAACATATATTATTCATAACAAGAACACTATTTTATCTCATTCAATCTTATTTAATCAATCACTTGACCAGGGTGGTTATTAAAAAAAATAAGTTATCAACGCAACAAATTAACACAATAGTCATAAAACATTCAATTAAAAACACGTGTATCCACCAAGATCGCGAATGATCACGCCACAAATGTAATCTTCCGGTTTGAGACCTGGAAAATGCTGTAGATGTCTAGTCAAGATTTAATTACTGACGGGCGAAGTGATGTGGCGCTGCTTTATGAGCCTCGGTCAATGCAATTTTTTTCGCAGGCCGCCTGTGATGAAAATCCATTGCATGTAGGCAATTCCTTATTGTTCTAGGGTGAACGTCAAACATTTCTGCAAACCGTCCTGTTGTCGTAGAGCCATCTAAATTATATTGACGTCGCATTAATCGGCGTTGGTCTTCGGCTAATGCTAGCGGGCGATGGTTATTTTGCTTTTGATCAATAAGGTTTCCTTCAGCATTGTATCGCCGTACCCAACGGCGAGCAGTGTTCCTAATCACATTTAACCAATGTGTTATTTCATGAATTCCTACTCCTTTCTGGTGTAACTCCAACATTTGCGCTCACAATAATTTCGCTTTTGAAAATTATTTCACCATTTTCTCGACTGACACTGACAGCATCTGCCATGTGTTTAAGTAATTATTTATTAGAAAAGTAAATAACTTCGTAAAGAGGTTCTATGTGACGTGCAGTGACACTGACAAATAATGGGTATTGACACATCAATACTAAAATTAAAATTTCGACCTTAATGCATCGTGAATGCCTAACAACATTTCTACGAAATGGGTAGGAAATTAAATTCCCTGACTGTACCACGGGCGGTACAAGAATTATGAACTCGTGTGAAGTAAAGCCCGCGCCTTCGGCTTGTGCTTTACTTTCACACTCGTTCGCAAATTCTTACTTACCGCCCTAAATACACAATGTACTATTTCATCACACTTGCGGACAAAAAAATAAGTTTCAAGACAAAATATTATTCTATGACGTACAGACATTTCTATTACTCCCTAGGGAATTTCACTTTTCTATTACTCCCGCTACGCATGCAAGCAACGGCGCGCTTAGACAGCAAGTGTGATGAAAAAGATTTCACCCATTATGGGTAACGGGGATTTTATCCAAATTATACATTAACATAAAATTTTATAGGAGACACTATTCAGCCAACATTTACTGGTATGCGCGTTGATGGAAGCGGGCGAGTTGACCCTGCAGCTCGGAACTTCCGTGCAAAACCTGGTGTCCGACACTTCTCTCAATATGATCGACGCTATATTTGCGGTAAGTGATAAACTTATTTATGTATAAATATGAGCTTTCGTAGAATACGGAATATATTTAGTATGGCGCTGGAGTACAGAAATGATACCAAATAAGCATATGTATTAAGATTACCATCAAAATAACATGTGTAAATCTAATGCGGGCGTTAAATAAACCAGGCATGGGATTCATTAGTATAATTATGGATTACGACGTTTATTAATTTACAACATTATGTTGACTGTTCATGCTCCGTTTACATTATTGATACTTTTATTATATTTTACAAGTTATTTTTAAGTGTAAACTTATGCACAGAAAGTGATACTTTTCTGAACGTGTGTTGGAATGATTTTTAATTGTATTTTTTTGCACGGTCTGATTGGTACTGCCGAGATTTCTGGTATAACCCTTTAACGGGCAAGACTCAAAAAAATCGTGGGTTCAAGCCTTAACGCCATCATATAGTACGAAAAATTCTGTACAAGAAAAAAATACAAAAAGATAGTGTTATAGGGTGGTCGTGTTAGAGACCGGTGCCCTATAAAGGGATAATGCATTGTAAAATATTGTCTGATATTCGTGTTGAAATGTGGGCTTTTTCTTTAACTCGCGTCGGTTTAAAACACTCAATGAATTCGTGATTTAAGATTACCGACAATGTGCAGAAAACGCCAACTTTTAACACTTGTATCATAAATTACTATTATCCAATATTTAGGTGCTGGAACACCCATGCGTAGCCGCCCGTCTAGCTGGCGCGTGGTGCGTGCGTTGCGTATGCGTTGCGTTGCCGTCGCAGATCACCCCACTGCTGGACAAGTGCGTGGACGCGCTGGACGCTCCGCGTTCGTCGCCCACGCCACATCATATCTCTGGTAATGTCACTGACACCCTGGGTCGCGTTTTATAAAGTTACAATTTACAATTTCACTGTTTGCCTCTCTTTCTAGCCAATATGTGCGTGCTTTAGAGAAGCAAACAGCGAAATTGTAACTTTATAAAACGCGACCCTGATAGTGCCTATTAGTTAAAGTTGGACTGGCGTGCGGTATGTCGAAATACAGTCACGATGATATCAGACCTGCCGGAATGCTGACAAATATTCGAGCCGGCATCTACTGACATGACTTTAGACTGTAAGTTCAGATATTTTTGAGCATCGTGGCAGCTTCGATATATCTGATGGCGACTATACCACTAAAATAATAATAAGCCTTTAATTTCCTTAACTTTACATACAAGAGAATACTTTTAAAATGATAATACTAATAATATTGACTAAGTCAAGGCCCTTAAACTGGATTATCTGGGTTTATAGGCCTCCTCCAATAGCTTCCATGCTTTTCTGTCTTGAGCTTTCGTTTTCCATTTTTTCCCATCACTCTCTTAGGCTCTGTGTCTATTGTTAAACCATTACTATACCACTACTACACCACTATTAGTCAAGTTCGAGATGCCTATTGGCTAATTGCTTTCTAGCCAGTATACATGATACTGGAAAAAGAGTCAATGAGACACTAATGAATTTCCATACACTGTCTTTACTTGATAGTAACCATGTAGATTCAATTAGTGCACAAAGTACTGTTAATTGTCCCCAAACGAGAACACCAGGTGCAAATGAGTTAATTGTGGTCCTGTTCAGGGTTGAAGGTAGATCAGAATAGCTAACGCTCAATCGTCAATCGTGAACGAAAGCTCGCACTAATAAGAAAAAGTTACAGAGAGAGAAAACTACGACAGCCTACTGAGCCTTAGCGATTGGCAACATGACTACTCTGGTCTGAAATAATATATTCACAAATTGTAATAGTACATTACTATAGAGGACGGGAAACGAAGGGTTACAGGCCAAGTAGATATATCTGGCCGAAGGAACTGAGGCCAGATAGGGATACGCGGCCTGTAACCCTGTTTCTCGCCGAGATTTGTATAGTGCTTTTCTCAAACTTGCCATGAAATAAAACGAACTGATTTCGCCGAATCATACTATTTCATTTGTAAATAAACTATAGTACAGTATCGTAAAACTTTAAAAAAATACATTCGCGCCAAACTTTTTTTTAATCTGTTTGAGGTATCCTTTTACCTGTTGGTATAGACATTAGTTCTTAGGTTATTTTTTTTTTCTGTGGCTGAATGTCAAGACATAGTGTCACAATTTGACGTTTCAAAACAAAAGACAGTTTGTTTGCAGTCCTAGGTGTGAAATAAATACATGAAATCTCTTTACATATCATCTTAGCATATGCCACCGGATACATAGTATTTCCGGGTTTAATTTAAAGTAAGTAACATCAACATTCCGTAGCAAGTTTGAGAAAAACATTTTTCTGGATTTTTCTATGCAGGATATTCGGCCGCTCTCGCAGCAGTGCTCGGTTCAGTTCGCCTCTCCCCTCTTGGAGTGCCGCACGGTCGAGGCAAAGTGGCCTTCAACGCGGCAGAACAGTTGCTAAGATCAGCTGGGCAAAGTAGCAGACTCACGGCCGCTAGGACTAACGCTGGTTGGCTCATTGTTGGAGCTATTTGCACATTAGGTAAGAGGATTTTTCCTCCAACATAGGATATTCAGCTGCCCTAGTCCCAATGCTCTGGGCTCAGTTCGACTCTCTCCTCTCGGAGTGCCGCACGGTCGAGGCAAAGTGGCCTTCAACGCGGTAGAACAGTTGCTAAGATCGGCTGGGCAAAGTAGCAGACTCACGGCGGCTAGGACTAACGCTGGTTGGCTCATTGTTGGAGCTATTTGCACATTAGGTAAGAGGATTTTTTCTCCAACACAGGATATTCAGCAGCCTTAGCAGCAGTGCTCGGCACAGTTCGCCTCTCCCCTCTTGGAGTGCCGCACGGT
The DNA here is from genome assembly GCA_025490895.1 of Thaumatotibia leucotreta. NCBI lineage: Eukaryota > Metazoa > Arthropoda > Insecta > Lepidoptera > Tortricidae > Thaumatotibia > Thaumatotibia leucotreta. Next base: position 19,696 of record JALPQI010003471.1, read on the forward strand.
CGAGGCAAAGTGGCTTTCAACGCGGCAGATTAGTTGCTAAGATCGGCCAGGCAAAGCAGCAGACTCATGGCCGCTAGGACTAACGCTGGGTGGCTTATTGTTGGCGCGATTTGCTCATTAGGTAAGAGAATTTTTTTCTGATATTCAGCTGCCCTAACAGGATTTCTAGGCTTAGTTCACCGCTTCCATCTTAGAGTGCCGCACGGTCGAGGTAAAGTGGCCTTCAACGCGGCAGAACAGTTGCTAAGATCAGCTGGGCAAAGTAGCAGACTCACGGCCGCTAGGACTAACGCTGGTTGGCTCATTGTTGGAGCTATTTGCACATTAGGTAAGAGGATTTTTTCTCCAACACAGGATATTCAGCAGTCCTAGCAGCAGTGCTCGGTTCAGTTCGCCTCTCCCCTCTTGGAGTGCCCCATGGTCGAGGCAAAGTGGCCTTCAACGCGGCCGAACAATTGCTAAGATCGGCCGGACAAAGCAGCAGACTCACGGCCGCTAGGACTAAAGCTGGTTGGCTCATTGTTGGAGCTATTTGCACATTAGGTAAGAGGATTTTTTCTCCAACACAGAATATTCAGCAGCCTTAGCAGCAGTGCTCGGGTCAGTTCGCCTTTCCCCTCTTGGAGTGCCGCACGGTCGAGGCAAAGTGGCCTTCAACGCGGCCGAACAGTTGCTAAGATCGGCCGGACAAAGTAGCAGACTCACGGGCGCTAGGACTAACGCTGGTTGGCTCATTGTTGGAGCTATTTGCACATTAGGTAAGAGGATTTTTTCTGCGATACGAGATATTCAGCTGCCTTATCAGGAGTGTTAGGCTTAGTTCGCCTCTTCCCTTTTGGGGTGCCGCACGGCTGAGGCAAAGTGGCTAAGGTCGACTGTGTTCTTGTAGAGGCTATTTGGACATTAGTTAAGAGAAACGTCCAAAGCTAATACCAAAAGGACCCGTTAAAACTTATAAACTCCAATATGGACTTGATCATCTCTGACATGAAGAATACCTAAGTATAGGGAAATATCTACAAACCATTTTCTTGTCACATCAGTGTATCTGTCAAAAACTATGCTCGTTCGTCGGAACATGTGACGGTATAGTTTTTGCCTGCTGCTAACTAAGGATTCCATTCGCAGGTTCGCCTCGCACTGTTTCATGTATTTTAAAATGATTGGTCTTTCTATAAGAAATATATGTCTTTAGGCGTTCCTGTGGTGCGTGGGCTATTACCACGTATGCTGTTGTTATGGAGGAACAGTTTCCCGAGATCTGCTAAAGAAATGGAGTCGGAAAAAGCCAGAGGCGATGCCTTTACTTGGCAGGTTAGTGTTTCTCTATTTCCTTAGATAGGATTTAAATACGGTTACTCTATCAGAGTAACAATCACAATTATTTAAAGTTAAACTATAATTTCTCTATATCGTTCGTCAGTAGAAAACAAAACAAATGTAAATAAAACTAAAATCATGCATTATTTTATAGTCACGGTTTTTTAGAACACACAATGGTTTTATTCACCAACATAAACCCCTAAACCTTGAAGTCTCATACGATTTTAGTTAAAGTTATTGATATTTATTAGTATTAAGGTAAAAAATATATCTGCGAACGTGTTTCACGATATGTGCCAAAGACGTCAAATGCTATGAAAAGTCAGCCATATTTGTTAACATGTTTTTGATTTTCTTCTGATGAACGGTATACCTAGCTGCTCTGATACTGCACTTGTATGTTTTTTATAAGAATAATTAAGCTTGGTAATTTTACCCCAGAGTATAAAGCCGTTACTCAAAATTTACGAAACATAGAATTAAGAAATAAGTGAAAAGATAGCCTGTATAGTGTTTCCTGTATATTGATAGCCAACTGATCTTGTACTAAATTTTTTTGGAACAGGTGACATTGGAAGGGCGCGCTGGCGCGTTATCAGCTCTCCACAGCTTACTGATCCACTGCCCATCTTTGGTAAACAACGACGACACTGCCAAACGTTTGACACAGCCGATAGATGGCGCTATCGCCGTTCTAACTAAGTAAGTCATAATATGTGAGGTCAACGCGATAGCATTTTCTCTTGATGCAGCTATTTCAATAAAATTTGTAAACACGGAGAATATGTTGATTACCAATTTGTTAGCCGGTTATGAAGTATTGTCAGACCGAATATCGGTATCTACTCGTAAGCATTTTACGAAGTCTTAGAATAAGCACTTCGTAAGCGCAGAGAGCCATGGAGCGAGCCATGCTCGGTATTAAACTACAAGACCGAGTTAGAAACGTCGAAATCAGAAGTCGCACCAAGGTACGAGACGTAGGAGATACCGTTACTAACCTCAAATGGAACTGAGCAGGACATGTTGCCAGGCAGAGTGATGGCAGGTGGTTTAAAGTTCTCACGGATTGGTGGCCTATTTCGGATGAAAGAGCTCCTGGGCGTCCGTTTGCTCGTTGGGTCGACGACATTCGTAAGATTGCGGGACACTTCTGGGTTAGATTGGCTCAGGATTGAGATGAGTGGCGTACTAGAAGAGAGGCCTATGCTCAGCAGTAGGCGATAAATGGCTAAAAAGATGATGATGAAGGGACATACTCGTGGAATTAGATTTTTTTCTACAGACGGAAGTTACTTGCACACTAAACGATAATTAGTATATTATATTGTTGCATACAATCATGTTTTGCTCAGTTTGGGGGTCAGGTGGTTTGTTTGCCCCTTGCGGTCTTATCAATATGTCTACGACATCGAAATGGACAAACAATACTTAGCGGCTTGCTTACTTAGAAGATGTTTATAAATAAGAGGGTTTTTGTTTACTAGTGTTGGCGGCGTGCTGCGCAACTACGGGGGATCACTCAAAGCACCGGCAGCGCTACTGAGACTCCGGCTGTACCAGGCGTGCGCGGCGCTCGGGCCGGGCGCGCAGCCCGCGGCGCCGCTGCTGCGCCTGCTGGCGGGCGAGCTGGCCGGCACGCCGGACCCGACCACCGCCAACCTGGCCACGGGTCAGTACCCTCCGAGCGAGGCAACTGTGCTGGCACCGGCAGCGCTACAGACTCCGGCTGTACCAGGCGTGCGCGGCGCTCGGGCCGGGCGCGCAGCCCGCGGCGCCGCAGCTGCGCCTGCTGGCGGGCGAGCTGGCCGGCACGCCGGACCCGACCACCGCCAACCTGGCCACGGGTCAGTACCCTCCGAGCGAGGCAACTGTGCTGGCACCGGCAGCGCTACAGACTCCGGCTGTACCAGGCGTGCGCGGCGCTCGGGCCGGGCGCGCAGCCCGCGGTGCCGCTGCTGCGCCTGCTGGCGGGCGAGCTGGCCGGCACGCCGGACCCGACCACCGCCAACCTGGCCACGGGTCAGTACCCTCCGAGCGAGGCAACTGTGCTGGCACCGGCAGCGCTACAGACTCCGGCTGTACCAGGCGTGCGCGGCGCTCGGGCCGGGCGCGCAGCCCGCGGCGCCGCTGCTGCGCCTGCTGGCGGGCGAGCTGGCCGGCACGCCGGACCCGACCACCGCCAACCTGGCCACGGGTCAGTACCCTCCGAGCGAGGCAACTGTGCTGGCACCGGCAGCGCTACAGACTCCGGCTGTACCAGGCGTGCGCGGCGCTCGGGCTTTCAGGCTCCATACGGTGATCTAGTATAAATAGGGACGCGTATATTAGAATACCATTACTAGTGAATTCATACACGGAATATCCATTGCTCTTTTCTCTTGCCCTTAGTCACTGGACTCACCGCGAGCTACTAAGCTGAACTATTGGCTATTAACACGAACAAAAGATACGCACTCCCGTGGTCATAGCTACTAGCTGGGCGAGTATCGCCGTCTCTTTTTTTACACGGGCTTTTTGCCGTGTGGTGACGGCAGTAAGAATACATTTGTCACCACCCCAACTCCTCCTGCGGGTGTCGTAAGAGTCGACTAAGGGATTGAAGTGTCACTGACCATTCTAAAAGATTGATGATGGGCAGCAGCGTCATCATAGTGGACACATTACTGCGATCGCCAATCCGTTTGCCCAGCGTGGCGATTATGGGCATTTACCTCCTAATGCGTCTATACGCATAGTCAATAGGAGAGGCCTACGTCCAGCAGTGGACTAACATAGGCTGATGATGATGATGAATAATCATCATTGATGATGACGTTTCTTTTGTTCGTGTTTATAGCCCATAGTTCATAGTTCATAGCTTAGTAGCTCGCGGTAAGACCAGTGCCTTAGCCCCTGTTGACCCCTGCCCCTTTTAAATTGCGATGATTGAATGTTACCTAACTTGTAATTTATCTTCTCTTAATTTAGGTATGCTGAGGAGCGCGATGCATCCTCACGATACCATTTTGCTGGGAGACGAAGGCTGGATCTATGACACCGATCATGCTGAAATTGAAGAACAGGTGTGTTTGATATATTACTTAATGCCTTTTGCCAGCCGTATCTTTATTTACAGCGAACACAGTTTTTCAAATAGTTGTTGTTATTTGTTTTCGTAGATGGCAGGCTAGTTTAGAATTTATCTAACCACTCACTTGCTTCATGTAGCTTTTGTTACATGTCATCACTCTTATTTTACATAGACATAGAGTCTATCGCAAAAATCAAAGCAAGTGAGTGGATAATACAGTTGTGAACCCTAACTAGTATGTTAATTCTTATTTTTTTTTTGCGTTCAGCTGATTTCGCCGCTCAGCGCAAGCGGCTCAGGCGCACTAGAACACGATCCATGCTGTTTGTACCGCGGCGGTGCTGGCGCTCAGCCGCTAGGTGTCGCTGTCATTGATGCCTGTGTTGCATTGTTCCCACACACCTTTGCCAGGGCTGCCAATAAACACAGGTAAATAAATATAAATAAATAATAATAAATAAATAAATATCTTGAGACATCTTACACAAATCAACCTAGTCCCACGGTAAGCTCAATTAAGGCTTGTCTTGTGGGTACCAGGCGACGATATATATAATAGATAGATACGTATAGATACTTAGATACATACACAGCCATGACCAAGGAACAAACATTTGTGATAAATAAATACACAAAGAATGCCCTCGCCGGGTGTATGGGCTGCTAGTGCCACATACACCAATTATATTATGTAGATTGCTTGATTAAATGATAAGTCCAAATACTGCCAAAAGTAACCACTTTATTGACACTAAAATACTATATTTAAAAGCGCGATTGTATGAATGATAAATGCTCGTGAAACCCGGAACCTCCAGCTTCGTAGGCAGGGTCTCTACCAACTAGGCTACAGAGGTTGACAAGGTAAGATAAAGTATCCTGTTATTATATCACTTTCATCACACAATTACAAACTCCTTATTAAATGTTTTTTCCTTAGGCAACAAATGTTGGAACACTTCACGGAATGCATCAAAATGTCTAAGGGCACACGACAGGAGGCTATTCAAGTGAACGTGTACACCGCCTTGCTACTGGCGCTGAGAACGCTCGCCGAACAGAAGAGTTCGCTGGGACAGGATGCGGTTAAGACTGCTGCTACTGAACTTATTATTGTAAGTAAATGGTAGTTTACTTAGGCTTTTATTCTACGTCGACCATGCCTTTAGTCTGTGTTTACTTTGAGCGTATAAACGAATTAATATAATTTGGTAGAACCTGACAAAGCACGTCTTGACTAAATTACTTCGCCCGATACTTTCCAACTCAAACCATCCGTTCTGTGGCAAATCATCGCAAACGAGAAGGATAATATTGATTTTTTATTTTATTTTTATTTATTGAGAAACAAACGGTTATACAACATACATTACAGTAAATTTAATTACAACTGGACTAAACCTGGAGTTTCCTTAATAGAAATAATAATTAAGTAAATACATATTCAAAAACCAAAAATTACTTAATAAAACTGTAGGTAAGGGCAGCACACACGCTGACAGGTTTAAAGTATCGTATGTAACAAAAAACTTTACAAAGGAGGAATATCTTTAAATGCTGAACAATCTGCTAGAAATTTGTTTTTTAAAACAATTTAAACTTAGGGAAAACATATCAATATCGTTAAAAAGTATGTTGTGGTTACGCTATGTATCCTTTATATTGATGCTATGTATCCTTTCACAGTCCGGTCTATCATCGACCAGCATCCCAGTCCGGGCGGCAGCGGCGTCATGCTGCGGCCGACTCTGCGGTTGCGTTACCGAAGCCGAAAGCCAAGCGATCAGCGAGCGCGTGCTAGCGCTCACCCGCTCCACTGTACGGACGACTCGGGCCGCGGCGGCGGCGGCGGTGGGGGCGGTGCAGAGGGCGCGGGGAGGAAGCTCCGCGGCCGCGCTGCCGGCGCTGCGGGCCATGGCGCAGGACGCGAGCGGGCAGGAGGCGCAGGTACGCTGTGGAACCATCTAGAAGTTTCTAAACGAGTCTAGTGCTAACGCTCACTCGCTCCACTGTGCGGACGACTCGGGCCGCTGCGGCGGCGGTGGGGGCGGTGCAGAGGGCGCGGGGAGGGAGCTCCGCGGCCGCGCTGCCGGCGCTGCGGGCCATGGCGCAGGACGCGAGCGGGCAGGAGGCGCAGGTACGCTGTGGAACCATCTAGAAGTTTCTAAACGAGTCTAGTGCTAACGCTCACTCGCTCCACTGTGCGGACGACTCGGGCCGCTGCGGCGGCGGTGGGGGCGGTGCAGAGGGCGCGGGGAGGGAGCTCCGCGGCCGCGCTGCCGGCGCTGCGGGCCATGGCGCAGGACGCGAGCGGGCAGGAGGCGCAGGTACGCTGTGGAACCATCTAGAAGTTTCTAAACGAGTCTGCTAACGCTCACTCGCTCTACTGTACGGACGACTCGGGCCGCTGCCGGCGCTGCGGGCCATGGCGCAGGACGCGAGCGGGCAGGAGGCGCAGGTACGCTGTGGAACCATCTAGAAGTTTCTAAACGAGTCTAGTGCTAACGCTCACTCGCTCCACTGTGCGGACGACTCGGGCCGCTGCGGCGGCGGTGGGGGCGGTGCAGAGGGCGCGGGGTGGGAGCTCCGCGGCCGCGCTGCCGGCGCTGCGGGCCATGGCGCAGGACGCGAGCGGGCAGGAGGCGCAGGTACGCTGTGGAACCATCTAGAAGTTTCTAAACGAGTCTGCTAACGCTCACTCGCTCTACTGTACGGACGACTCGGGCCGCTGCCGGCGCTGCGGGCCATGGCGCAGGACGCGAGCGGGCAGGAGGCGCAGGTACGCTGTGGAACCATCTAGAAGTTTCTAAACGAGTCTAGTGCTAACGCTCACCCGCTCCACTGTACGGACGACTCGGGCCGCTGCCGGCGCTGCGGGCCATGGCGCAGGACGCGAGCGGGCAGGAGGCGCAGGTACGCTGTGGAACCATCTAGAAGTTTCTAAACGAGTCTAGTGCTAACGCTCACCCACTGTACGGACGACTCGGGCCGCTGCGGCGGCGGTGGGGGCGGTGCAGCGGGCGCGGGGAGGGAGCTCCGCGGCCGCGCTGCCGGCGCTGCGGGCCATGGCGCAGGACGCGAGCGGGCAGGAGGCGCAGGTACGCTGTGGAACCACCTAGAAGTTTCTTAACGAGTCTAGTGCTCACGCTCACCCGCTCCACTGTACGGACGACTCGGGCCGCTGCCGGCGCTGCGGGCCATGGCGCAGGACGCGAGCGGGCAGGAGGCGCAGGTACGCTGTGGAACCATCTAGAAGCTTTCTAAACGAGTCTAGTCATCATTGCGGGCCATGGCGCAGGAGGCGGAGGTATGTTGTGAAACCATCTAGAAGCTTCTAAATGAGTACTGTCCCTGGCCGCTATGAAGTAAATCCTGATAGCTATCAGTTTATGACATTATGTGTCAAAAAGTGACATTGTTTACAGATAGTGCACTAAACTGACAGCTGTCAGGATTTACTTCATAGCGGCGGGAGACTATAGTGTTAATGCTCACTCGCTCCACTGGATTGTTTTACTCTAGCTTTTTACTGCTGCAGTAGCAAAGAGCATGGGGAGGAGACGCAAACATGCTGGGGAATCCTGTTCCATAAAATGCTGCTTTTCTTAACAGATTTCGTCTTGTAATCTTTGATCAAGCGAATTTTACGACTAAAGTGTACCTTACATATGTATATACCTTACATATTGCCTCCTAAGGACCAGCCATTCAAGAGAACTTTCCAAAAATTATTATTGAAAAATTTACATACTCGGCAGGTAATAGTAATAAAGATGATAATAATAATAAATGAAATAATAAAGCAAATAAGATGATTTCAGTTCAGAAAATTTTACGAAACAAAACGAATGCAACTCTGTTTTAATTAAATAGAATTTTAAATTTGTTCGTTGTTAATAAGTCCTACAGGTAGGACCATGGGCCTTACGAGGATAGAGTAAATAAATAAATAAATATCTTGGGACATCTTACACAAATCGACCTAGTCCCACGGTAAGCTCAATTAAGGCTTGTGATGTGGGTACCAGGCGACGATATATATAATAGATAAGCTCTGAAATGGAATTCGAGATCAAAAATGTAAACAATCTATGACAATGACATGACATTACAAAGTCAATGTTAAAGTGACATTCCAGGGGTATAAAACGTTTTATATCGAATGTAGTTTTTAACACCTTTGTAAATTAACGTCGCATTTTGAGATTGATTTTTTATTTCATTTTATTTATATCTACACTTACAACTATCCAAATAGGTACTAAACCTAAGACAATGTTTTATGTATAGATGTAGATACGCAAAAGTCAAAGTATGTTCGATACGCAAAGTATCACAATCGTTAACATATTTTTGGATATGACAACAAAAAAACATACGTCTGAGTGTCCACGGTTCCTGATTGCAAAAATAAAACCTAGAAAATTTGCTAGAATGATGTAAATAATCAACATAATCAATGTTTGAAAACGAATGTCGTGTTACTTTTATCTTTAGGATAGTAGGGGAACGAATTCCAGTCTTCATCTATAGTTACGATCGAATCCATTTCGATTGAATTTCATATTTCGTATGATTAATTTGTGGGTAAAAATACTAAAATCTGTATTTATGTACATTGTGATTCTAAATTTTAGGAGTTTTTATGAATTCATAAAACAGTCATTTGGAGCACCCTCTTGTTTTGATTTTTGAATTTTTGAATTACATAGTTATAAATGCGAACCATCTTAAATGGTTCTTAGTGTAGTGATCGAATTAAATTACGAATAAACTAGTTGTTGTTATAACTGCGAACCAAATGTTTAAGATTTCTTATAATTGCCAGTAGTATAAATTAAACACCTCACATTTTATTAAAAGTAGCGAAATATATTATTAAAAAAATGACATATGTCGCTTAATGTTTCCTATTATAAATTTGGAAAATATTTGTAAATTCTACATACCGTTAGTGACTGTAAATACGCATTATTTATAAGTATTTTAATGATTTTAGATTACCCACTTCCCGTGATTATTTTTTTGTGGTGGTATCCCATTTGTTTACATTTTTGATCTCCAATTCGATTTCACATCTTAGATACATATAGATACTTAAATACATAGACAGCCATGACCAAGGAACAAACATTTGTGATAAATAAATACACAAAGAATGCCCTCGCCGGGATTCGAACCCGGAACCTCCAGCTTCGTAGGCAGGGTCACTACCAACTAGGCTACAGAGGCTGACAGTATATATTATGAGGCCATTTTCTCCAGGTATGGGCGCTCCACGCGCTCTCCGTACTAGCAGACGCCTCGGGCCCGATGTTCCGAAGCCACGTCGACTCCACTCTCAACGTGGCCTTGAAGTTGCTGTTCACTGCGCCGCCCTTCCAGGAGGACCTTCATCGCAGCGTTGGCAGATTGTTGTCCGCGTTGATCACTGTTGTTGGACCTGAGTTGCAAGGTAGAAAGACAAGGATTCCTGGTTTGATTTAGTACCTTCTTTACAATTACGAATATCCATTACCCCACTTACAATTAAAAGATATACAGCTAAAGTCTAAAACAAGCCCTTATTCGTATACCGAGCATACTGACAAAATTTGCTTGCTATATCGCAAAGCTTATACGTTGTGCGAGAAAGTTGCAAGCTGTATCAAGAGACGTTTCGCGATTTCGGCAAATCATTTGCGCAAACACAAGAATATGAAGAACGTGTTAAAGTCACAGGATCAAAGCGTTGATAGAACTTTGCTTAATCTGAATTAATAACAGATTTTTTATAAGTCTGAACCATTCAAATGATAATTTGAAATGTTGTGTTTAGGAAAGGATCGCCTTATAACTTCAGCTATGGTCCCCTCGGTGGATTCAACCTGGTTATATAAATAAGTTCTTTACCTTTTGACCGCCACAGTCGGCCATAGACTACAACGGAAAATCGTGACTACGACGACGCCAAAGACGGCACTGGCCGACAACTACGCCAATATAGTAGGAATAGGAAATTACGTGGGACGACGCAAAGTTAAATTTCGTTTAAATAATCGGGAACGTGTGCCGTCTGGAGCTCGGCATGTTCCTTCGCCGTCTGGCGGTCAAAAGGTTAATAAGTACATGAATATGTCTTCAGGCAGCGCCGGCGCCACAGTGGGCCGTTTCCTATGCGCGTGCGCGGCGCTGAGCGAGTGCGGCGGCGGCGGCGCCCGCGCCGAAGGCATCGGCTGCCTCCAGCAACTGCAGATGTTCTCGCCGCGCCACGTCAGCGCGCATATGCTCGTGCCAACACTCGCTGTGAGTCACATTGTCTTTATATACCAGGGGTTGGTATCCAGGACACGCTGGTGGCACAGTGGGTCGTTATCTATGCGCGTGCGCGGCGCTGAGCGAGTGCGGCGGCGGCGGCGCCCGCGCCGAAGGCATCGGCTGCCTCCAGCAACTGCAGATGTTCTCGCCGCGCCACGTCAGCGCGCATATGCTCGTGCCAACACTCGCTGTGAGTTACATTGTCTTTATATACCAGGGGTTGGTATCCAGGACACGCTGGTGGCACAGTGGGTCGTTATCTATGCGCGTGCGCGGCGCTGAGCGAGTGCGGCGGCGGCGGCGCCCGCGCCGAAGGCATCGGCTGCCTCCAGCAACTGCAGATGTTCTCGCCGCGCCACGTCAGCGCGCATATGCTCGTGCCAACACTCGCTGTGAGTTACATTGTCCTTATATACCAGGGGTTGGTATCCAGGACACGCTGGTGGCACAGTGGGCCGTTTCCTATGCGCGTGCGCGGCGGCGGCGCCCGCGCCGAAGGCATCGGCTGCCTCCAGCAACTGCAGATGTTCTCGCCGCGCCACGTCAGCGCGCACATGCTCGTGCCAACACTCGCTGTGAGTTACATTGTCATAATATTTTAGCTGCCTCACAGTTCGGTCCTCCTCACAGTTGATGGTGAAAACCTTGGCTAGGGTCCAGCCCAGAGTGAAGCTCCGGGCCATTATACCAGGGGTCGGTAAGTCTAATGTACAGAGCCTGATGAAAATAGCAAAAACAGAATATCCGTGAAGGCATCGGCTGCCTCCAGCAACTGCAGATGTTCTCGCCGCGCCACGTCAGCGCGCACATGCTCGTGCCAACACTCGCTGTGAGTTACATTGTCCTTATATACCAGGGGTTGGTATCCAGGACACGCTGGTGGCACAGTGGGCCGTTTCCTATGCGCGTGCGCGGCGCTGAGCGAGTGCGGCGGCGGCGGCGCCCGCGCCGAAGGCATCGGCTGCCTCCAGCAACTGCAGATGTTCTCGCCGCGCCACGTCAGCGCGCACATGCTCGTGCCAACACTCGCTGTGAGTTACATTGTCCTTATATACCAGGGTTTGGTATCCAGGACACGCTGGTGGCACAGTGGGTCGTTTCCTATGCGAGTGCGGAGGCGGCGGCGCCCGCGCCGAAGGCATCGGCTGCCTCCAGCAACTGCAGATGTTCTCGCCGCGCCACGTCAGCGCGCACATGCTCGTGCCAACACTCGCTGTGAGTTACATTGTCCTTATATACCAGGGGTTGGTATCTAGGAAACGCTGGTGGCACAGTGGGTCGTTTCCTATGCGAGTGCGGAGGCGGCGGCGCCCGCGCCGAAGGCATCGGCTGCCTCCAGCAACTGCAGATGTTCTCGCCGCGCCACGTCAGCGCGCACATGCTTGTGCCGACACTAGCTGTGAGTTACATTGTCCTTATATACCAGGGGTTAGTATCCAGGACACGCTGGTGGCACAGTGGGCCGTTTCCTATGCGCGTGCGCGGCGCTCAGCGAGTGCGGCGGCGGCGGCGCCCGCGCCGAAGGCATCGGCTGCCTCCAGCAACTGTGCCAACACTCGCTGTGAGTTACATTGTCCTTATACAGGATGGCCCATTCAAATCCGTCAGTATGGGAAACTCTGAAACTATAAGACATACGAAGATTTGTTCTTAGGAAACATGTCATCGATTTGATAAAAAGAAAAACTGCATTCATACATTTGAAAAAAAAAACACTGTACCCAGCTAGGGAATCGAACCCGGTTGTTTTGAAAAAAAAAAAAAACTTACATTATTTCTATTCAGATATCGTTTGTGTAGGTCTTAAGTAGTAAATGTCTCTACGAAACAGGATATCTAAAATGAATGGAATTCATTGTTTTCACGTATTTAAATTTATTTTACTATGTGTTTATTGTATATATCTTAAGCAAAAAGTTTTTTTTTAATATTTATCAACGCAGTTTTCCTTATTATTAAAATCGGTGACATGGTTCCTAAGAACAAATCTTCGTATGTCTTATAGTTTCAGACTTTCCCATACTGACCGATTTGAATGGGCCACCCTGTATACCAGGGGTTGGTATTGTTGTTGGTGTCCAGGACAAGTTGGTGGCACAGTGGGTCGTTATCTATGCGCGTGCGCATATTATTCCCTCCCCTATTATTTAATTATTTAAGTTGTGAAAAAATTGGGAAGATGCAAATTAATAAACTCTTTTTACGATTTGTTTGATCAAAGCATCTTTTATAGTTTTCAAGATCGGTTGATTTAATTGTATTTTCATCACACTTGCTGCCTAAGCGCGCCATTGTTTGCGCGCGCAGCGGGAGTAATAGAAAAGTGAAATTCCCTAGGGAGTAATAGAAATGTCAGTACGTCATTTAATAATGTTATTTCTTAAAACTTATTTTTTTGTCGGCAAGTGTGATGAAAAACATTGTATGCATCACGGTCGGTAAGCGGAATACTAACTCGAGTCATAAAAGCCCTCCGCCTGACGGCGTCGGGCTTCTAACACTCTCGTTAGTAGTTCCGTTCTTATCTCCCTTGATGCACAATGTACTATTTCGGCTCAAACATTTGCTATCAGCTTATTACATACGTGGTATAATTCCAGCGCGACCTCTCGAGTCCCGAGCTGGCGGTCCGTCGAGCCGCACTATGCTGCCTGCGCCAACTGTCGCAGAAGGAGGCGGCCGAGGTGTGCCGGTACGCGTTGCTCGCTAAGGACCACGTGCCCGCTCGCCCTTATTGCGGTTAGTAACATCATAGTTTATAACATACATAGTAAAATTCCAGCGCGACCTCTCGAGTCCCGAGCTGGCGGTCCGTCGAGCCGCACTATGCTGCCTGCGCCAACTGTCGCAGAAGGAGGCGGCCGAGGTGTGCCGGTACGCGTTGCTTGCTAAGGACCACGTGCCCGCTCGCCCTTATTGCGGTTAGTGACATCATCAGCCTATCTCAGTTTACTGCTGGACGGCATCTCCTATTGCTATATGCGTATAAACGCATTAGGAGGTAAATGCCCATAATCGCCACTCTGGGCTAGCGGATTGGTAATCGCAATTATGTGTCCACTATGATTGTCGTTAGTAATCAATCATAATCACTAAACCCCTTATTCATTAACGTCTCTTAACTTAACAAGCCGCTAAGTATTGTTTGTCCCTTTCGGTCTTAAATATGTATATAAGAGTGAAAGGGGCAAACAATATTTAGCGACTTGTTAACAGGGATTGGATACCGGTCTTTTCTCCGTACAAAAGAACGGTTCAAATTCCGTTCTTTTTCGTTCTTCGGTTTATATATTTTTTGTTAATGGAGTAATTCAAAAATGTGATGCTAATAGTTACATAAAATGTTGAATACTACGTAAAGAGTGTAAAATATTGACCTATTTCGAGGTTTTTCTCAAAAACCGGTTCCGATTCCTGCTTGTTAAGTTAAGAGATGTTTATGAATAAGGGAGGCTCGATTTCACCAAACTTTTTTTCGAAGAATAACGCTTACTCTTTGGGTTGTAATGTTAAAACTCCATAGTAATTTAACACTAGTAACTGAGAGTAAGCGTTATCGTTCGAATAAAAGTTTGTTGAAATCAAGCCTAACCCCCTTATTCATAAACGTCTCCTAACTTAACTAGGACTAAATATTGTTTGTCCCTTTCAGTCTTATCATTATGTTTGTAAGACCGAAAAGGCCGTACAATACTTAGCGGCTTGCTAAGATAGGAGCCATTTATGGATAAGGGGGTTAATCAGTAATTTAAAAACTGACTTCACTCGATTTCTCCATGATCCCACAACTAAACCCCGACTTGGTGCCAACGGAACCCATCTCGGGTTCGTAAAAAAATCGGTTTACGATTGTCACACTTAATGAAAAAAAAATAGGAGTTGGTAGGTTTTGGTTATGTATTTCTTTTGCTTTAGGAAAAATGTTTCATTTTCTTCGCAACCGAACTAAAAAGCAGAGTGTACAACAAGGACATAAATGTCCATTTTAATCCTCGTCTACTACTACTACAAAAAAATTACCTTGGGTACAAATGGACCACTTTATGCCCTTGCCTTTGTTGTACAATCTACTATTTCATCACACTTGCTGTCTAAGCGCGCCATTGCTTGTATGCGTAGTGGGAGTAACAGGAAAGTGAAATTCCCTAGGGAGTAATAGAAATGTCAGTACGTCATAGAATAATATTTTTTGTTTAAATTGATTTTTTTGTCGGCAAGTGTGAAGGAAAACATTGCATGCATCACGGTCGGTAAGTGGAATATTAACTCGAGTCATTAAAAGCCCTCCGCCTACGGCGTCGGGCTTCTAACACTCTCGTTAGTAATTCAGTACTTACCTCCCTTAATGCACAATGTACTATTATATCATGAAATAAAACCGAAAAAAACATTATCTACTATTATCTGTTGACAGGCGTGGTGATAACCGACACGGGTCTCCCCGGGGCATTATTCGCGTTCCTGGACACCGAGCGCGACGAAACAGCGTTGTCGTACGCTCGCGACACGCTCACTTGTTGCCTGCTAGCCGCCGCCGCCGCGCGAGCCGTGCGCGACTGGCTGGCGCTCGCTAAGCGCGTGCTCACCGTGCGACTGGGTAACTATAATAACCTCCTAAGGCCCATCCATACAAGAGAAATATCCAAATTTTGTCATTTAAATTTTTACCTGCAATAAAGTTGATTTCAGTTTGTTCGGAATCTTAACAAGACAAAACAAATGCAACTCTGCTCTAATTTAATACAATTAAAATTTATCCGATGTGAATAAGTACTACAGGTAGGACCATGAGCCTTAGGAGGATAAGGACACACGCGCGGATCCAGGATTTCGTTTAAGAGAGAAGCATTGACTTTTGATATGATAGTCTTCTATACCGGAATATATTTTTTTATTGTTAAAAAACAGCACCTAGGCATACTTAGGTCTGTCAGGGGGGGGTAAGTGCCCCATTAAACCCCCTCCCTTGAATCCGCGCCGTTGATAGACGTGGTGATAACCGACACGGGTCTCCCCGGGGCGTTATTCGCGTTCCTGGACACCGAGCGCGACGAAACAGCGTTGTCGTACGCTCGCGACACGCTCACTTGTTGCCTGCTAGCCGCCGCCGCCGCGCGAGCCGTGCGCGACTGGCTGGCGCTCGCTAAGCGCGTGCTCACCGTGCGACTGGGTAACTATAATAACCTCCTAAGGCCCATCCATACAAGAGAAATATCCAAATTTTGTCATTGAAATTTTTACCTGCAATAAAGTTGATTTCAGTTTGTTCGAAATTTTAACAAGACAAAACAAATGCAACTCTGCTCTAATTTAATACAATTTAAATTTGTCCGATGTGAATAAGTACTACAGGTAGGACCATGAGGCTTAGGAGGATAAGGACACACGCGCGGATCCAGGATTTCGTTTAAGAGAGAAGCATTGACTTTTGATATGATAGTCTTCTATACCGGAATCTATTTTTTTATTGCTAAAAAACAGCACTTAGGCATATTTAGGTCTAGTGTGACTGGGTAACTATAAGGCTACGTCCTACGTAGGCGATTTATGGCCACGCGATTTGATGAAGTCGCGAATGTTTACGACGCGATGCGATGCGATGGCCTTGTTCTACGTGCACGCGATAAACTCTTATAGATCGGACTATTTCAATAAATAAAACGTGTTGTCGCCCGTCCTCCGGGTCACGTAAGACACTTGTATTAGCTAGCGGCAGTTTGATTTTATCGCGTCGCGTTGTGTCGCGTCGTGTCGCGTTCGCAAAGGAATCGCTCACCTAGCACCTCGCGTAATAAGGAAACAGGTGCGGATCTAGCGGATTTCGTTGTACCTATGATCAGCGATAGGAAAAATGTGCGTCAGTGCTCGCAATAATATGGCCATGACTCCAAAGTTGATTGAATAATTAATTTAATAATTTTCAAATAATTACCTATTTGACACCTGTAACTATGAAAACCTTAAATAGTTACCTTAAAGCTTCGAAGTCAAATTGCAATCAATTATTCGTTTAATTATTCTATGTTAGTTACTTTTTCGATGTTAATTATGCCTACTCTGCTATTCCAGAGGATAGTAACAACCCAGATGCGGATTTCGATGGCGAAGGCGACGATGACCAGGCTGAATTCCACGCTGACACCGAGGAATCGACTCATCCTGCGGTTCAATCGAGGTGGCCCACTAGGGTAAGCACTAATCTGTTATTAGCTATCAATGTTATTTATTAGGTACTTGAAGGGATAACAGGAAGGGTGTCGTTACAAGTACATACCGCATTTACCAAAATCTGTCTTGATCAGTGCTATGACGCTATCTGCGCTGTTTCGAACCCATGCATATGCTTTTGTTTACGTTACAAACATTCGTAAATTATGTACAGGGTGAACGATATCAAGTGTTACCAATTTCAAAGGTCTGCGATTTTTTAGGTGCAACAATTTATTACTATAAATAAGAAAAAACAAGAGGAAAAATATTACATTTTGTGATTAAATTTACTATTAGTTAATACTACCCTTTGCCTTGACTATGGTCTTCAAATGGTAAACAAATATTTGCTCGCAGCACGTTGTGAGTTGTGACCATTGGGTAGTGGTATGTGCCAGTGAAATACGATCGCTTTCTTCATTGCGATCAATCAATAGGATCACGCGCTTTTGAGTTTGCCGCCAGGTCAGTACTAAAGGCTTACTTGGACCGAAAAACATCTGTCTCTCACCCATTACGCCTTAGGGCTTGTCCATTAATCACGTCATACGATTTTGGCCTATTTTAGACCCCCCCATCCCCAATGGTGATACTTGGTGATATTTTCAAGCCAATATGACGTGTAATTTTTTGCAACTTAATTGCTCTCACCTTTCTCTTCAAAATAGACCAGATAAAAAATCCAAAACTTAATGCACTGGAGAAATGACATGTAAAATTCGGGTTTCAGCCATTTTTGGTTCTTACGATCTTTATAAGCAGAAGCTCAGTTTCATTCTTATGTTTGCGGTCTACAACCCAAATGTTTGCGTGCCTAAGACTTCAATGCGGCGTCCAAAACATATTCCCGATAATAAGCCGCTATTACTTTGACACCAGACTTAAGATCTACTTGGTAACACTTCATATCGTTTACCCTGTATGTATTCTTTATTATTTTCGATTTCTAGGTTTTCGCAATGGAATGCATCCAGAAAATAATGGGCGCCTGTGAAGCCTCCGGCGATCCCGCTCATTTCGATCTCGTCAAGGCCAAGGAGAAACAGCTGACAGATCCTGACGGTAAATATACAAAGTGAAAGCTTTTTATTGCTGTATTGAACTTTTTTTTATTTTGAGTTTGCGATGTTCGACACACTGTTTTAAACTATCGCATGACCTTTGCAATATGCTTATTTAATAGTTTTGATAAATTGGTAGTTACAACCTTTTGACGGCTTCTGTAATCTAGTCGTTACTGGCAATGCCTGCAATTGTGGCGGTCCCGGGTTCGAATCCCGGTGAGGGAATATCTCTGTGTGTTTATCACAGCAATGTGTTCCTTAGCCATTTTATGATATATTAACAGCGCCGGGAACTTCTGAGGGGAGTTCTTTGTATGAGCTCCTTTTTCGCTACAAAGCGGAAAAATAACGGGATCGGTTACGAGTGTAGCGCGTAGCACTCTCTGACACTCAACGTCTTAAGTATCTATTACATACATAGCCGCATAGATTACCGTGGAACTAAATAAATTTGTGTAAGATTATCCTTCGATATTTACACCCTTATTTATAAACGTCTGCTAACTTAATAAGCCGCTGATTTTTGTGTCCCTTTCGCTCTTAACAATGTGTCCATAAGAGCAAAAGGGACAAACTATTATTAGCGGCTTGTTAAGTTAGCAGACGTTTATGAATAAGGGGATTAGTTTACAAGGATCGTATTTTCATCAGGCGACTACCTATCACTTCATCTCTCCGACCTGGTCCGCATGGCGTTTGTTGGAGCCACGGGCGAAGCAGACGCGCTCCGGCTGTGCGGGCTGGGGACCCTGCAGCTCATCGTGCGGCAGTTCGCGCGCGCTCCCGAGCCGGACTTCCCGGGCCATCTGTTGTTGGAGCAATACCAAGCTCAGGTAGTCACGTGTAGTGAGCTGTACTGTGGACACCTGTCGCTGTATCCGACCTGGGCCGCATGGCGTTCGTGGGAGCCACGGGCGAGGCGGACTTCCCGGGCCATCTGTTGTTGGAGCAATACCAAGCTCAGGTAGTCACGTGTAGTGAGCTGTACTGTGGACACCTGTCGCTGTATCCGACCTGGGCCGCATGGCGTTCGTGGGAGCCACGGGCGAGCCGGACTTCCCGGGCCATCTGTTGTTGGAGCAATACCAAGCTCAGGTAGTCACGTGTAGTGAGCTGTACTGTGGACACCTGTCGCTGTATCCGACCTGGTCCGCATGGCGTTCGTGGGAGCCACGGGCGAGGCGGACTTCCCGGGCCATCTGTTGTTGGAGCAATACCAAGCTCAGGTAGTCACGTGTAGTGAGCTGTACTGTGGACACCTGTCGCTGTATCCGACCTGGGCCGCATGGCGTTCGTGGGAGCCACGGGCGAGGCGGACTTCCCGGGCCATCTGTTGTTGGAGCAATACCAAGCTCAGGTAGTCACGTGTAGTGAGCTGTACTGTGGACACCTGTCGCTGTATCCGACCTGGTCCGCATGGCGTTCGTGGGAGCCACGGGCGAGGCGGACTTCCCAGGCCATCTGTTGTTGGAGCAATACCAAGCTCAGGTAGTCACGTGTAGTGAGCTGTACTGTGGACACCTGTCGCTGTATCCGACCTGGTCCGCATGGCGTTCGTGGGAGCCACGGGCGAGGCGGACTTCCCGGGCCATCTGTTGTTGGAGCAATACCAAGCTCAGGTAGTCACGTGTAGTGAGCTGTACTGTGGACACCTGTCGCTGTATCCGACCTGGTCCGCATGGCGTTCGTGGGAGCCACGGGCGAAGCAGACGCGCTCCGGCTGTGCGGGCTGGGGACCCTGCAGCTCATCGTGCGGCAGTTCGCGCGCACTCCCGAGCCCGACTTCCCGGGCCATCTGTTGTTGGAGCAATACCAAGCTCAGGTAGTGTTCACGTGTAGTGAGCTGTACTGTGGACACCTGTCGCTGTATCCGACCTGGGCCGCATGGCGTTCGTGGGAGCCACGGGCGAGGCGGACGCGCTCCGGCTGTGCGGGCTGGGGACCCTGCAGCTCATCGTGCGGCAGTTCGCGCGCGCTCCCGAGCCGGACTTCCCGGGCCATCTGTTGTTGGAGCAATACCAAGCTCAGGTAGTCACGTGTAGTGAGCTGTACTGTGGACACCTGTCGCTGTATCCGACCTGCGGCCCTACCGCGAAATTCGAAATCCGCAAGTTTAGAGGATTTGTCTCTCTCACTCTAATGACGACTTCGTTGGAGTGACAGCGGAATCGGAGTATCTGTTGTTGGAGCAATATCAAGCACATGTGAAGAGTCCACGGCAGGAACATGTTTAGTCCTAATAAAATTAGGGCTAAATTGCATCTTATTCTGTTAGAAATAAAGGTTGTTTTTCCTATTGAAATCTGAACTTACTAGACTTGTACATAGTTCAAAATGCCAATTTTTTTTAATGCATATTAATAAACTCTATCAACGATTTTTATTTTGACTAAATTATCTCTTATAGTTTTTGAGACAAAAAATAATTAACTTTTTAATATATCCACAGCACAGGTTTCGTCCAATAACATACCAAACATCCACCTCAGGTTTCGTCAACAAGCCGTAGTACACAACATCATCCGCCACATGCCTCGTCAATGATAAAAAACCTATAAAACAATTATTTATATTAACGATCAGCTTAATACGTACCCGGCTCAAAGGTCCCTAAAATACCCGCTGCTTTCCCATTTTGGATAGCCAGGGAAATACGTTGAACCAGGTACGTACCTGAACGTGGATCGCAACCCCTATCGCGCAATCTCTTCCACAAAGCCCGTATGAAAGTCTTAGCCTCGGAACACCAGGGACCCGCCGTCTCAACAGCAAGAGGGACAAAATCATACACCGGTTCCAAGGGCGAATATTTGGCATGCTTGTTCCTGGCCGCATTTTCCGCAGCACCCCCAGCGGACCGCGTAGTCTGTGCAAGATGCGACGCTGCGAACGTGCTCACACATGTGGCATCCCACAACAAACTCCGCCCTTTCGACCAAGGAACTAGTGTAAGTCCGTCGGGCCTCTTACCATCAGTACGGCTGAGTCCCTGAGGTTCCAGGACGCAGGGTATGTTTGCCAGCACCATAGCTCGGCGCACTATGTCGTTTAAGGCGTGATGTCTGAGAAATCTTCCAGCGCACCGAGCACAACTTAGCCCATGATACCCATTCGCCTCTACCATCACCCCACAAATGCAGTGATGTGGCTCACAAACCCTACAACCCAACCTTAACGCAGCACCAATCCTCAGAGAATCAGGGTCCCTAAATGCGAAGTCGGCAAGGCAATGCCAATTGATACTTACTAACACTAAAAATTTTATCCTTTGTGGAGATTATCAGTTTGAATCGAATAAGAGTAATGGACTCTAAAAATGTATACATTTGTTTACTCCCAAGTTTTTAAGCAAGTTTGCCGCCATCTTGCTATATCCCCTTGTTGGGAACTTTGATGCTTAAAAAATCCGGTACCATTTATGTGCAGGTTGGAGCCGCATTAAGACCGGCGTTCTCCGGCGACACAGCCTCTCACGTGACCGCGGCCGCCTGTGACGTATGCTCCGCGTGGATCGGCTGCGGCGTCGCTCGGGACATTAATGACTTGAGAAGGTACGGTTGGACTTGACTTGCATGAACTTGGTGAAGTGTTTACCTCCAACGCGATACAGTATGCACCCCTGTAGGCTTTTGATGGTACCGTGTTTAATCGTTTGTCGTTGTTGCCGTCAGGTTCTAACAAGTATGTAAGTGCGAAAGTGACGCGTAGCACGATAAATAGATAAAACGGGACCATCATAAGCCACTTGGTATAAGCTATTTACGTATGCTAAATTTTAAGATCTTATGAAAATTTACATTGTTATTTCAACTTGCACAGAACTCGTTTATAACTCCATTACTTAAAAAAGGCTGTTACAAATGTTACGAATTTTTCTGTTTTTGTTATAGGGTGCACCAATTACTCGTCTCGAGTTTGGACAAGCTGAACACGAAGGGTAACACTACACTAATCTACAATGAGAGTATGGCTACACTTGAAAAATTATCCATTTTGAAAGCCTGGGCTGAAGTAAGTATTTCTAATTTTTTTTTTTTTTTTTTTATACCACGTCGTTGGCAAACAAGCATACGGCCCGCCTGATGGAAAGCAGTCACCGTAGCCTATGGGCGCTTGCAACCCCAGGGGTGTCACATGCGCGTTGCCGACACAATAAGAACTTGTACACTCCTCTTTTGAAGAACCCCATACTGTAGTCCAACGGGAAAACCTCGGCAGGGAGCTCATTCCACAGACGGACCGTCCGCGGGAGGAAGTTCCTCTGAAACCGCACGGTGCGCGACCATTTAGGTTGCAAGGTGTGAGGATGAGCGCCCAGTTGGTGGCGAGCGGTGCGATGATGAAAAGTGGACGTTGGCATCATGTCGAACAGTTCTTCAGAGCACAACCCATTGTACAGACGATAGAACACACATAAGGAGGCGAAGTCTCTCCTTAGACTTAAGGGTTCAATACCGCCTGTGAGTCTGGGATCGTCGACTATTCGGACAGCTCGTCTCTGAACCGAGTCAAAGGGTGCAAGCTGGTATACAGGTGCTCCTGCCCAGAGGTGACAGCAATACTCCATATGGGGTCTGACTTGCGACTTATATAACAGAAGTCTTTGCCCCGGAGTAAAGTATCCCCTCGCTTTATTGAGCACCCCGAGCTTTTTGGATGCCAGCGTAGCTTTTCCCTCTAGGTGACATCGGAATTGGACGTCGTTGGAAATGTCGACTCCGAGGATCCCAATACTCCCTGACATGGTAAGAGCTGTGTCTTGGAACTTTGGAGCCACAGTAAATGGGCTTTTTTTAGCGGTAAACGCGCAAACTTGTGTTTTCTAATACTTTTAATATATCACTCAAATGACCCTAATAACAATAATTAATCAAAGATTATCTGAGAAGAACCTGTGTAGAGTTTTATTGCTCTTTATTGCACATATCATCTAAATAAAAACATTAAAAAACACAATCTTTGGGGTACAACGGGCGGTCTTATAGCTGGGAGATACTTTGGTATGTATTTAAGGAAGAAGAGTAATCATCATCACCATCAGCCTATGTTAGTCCACTGCTGGACGTAGGCCTCTCCTATTAACTATGCGCATAGACACAGCAATGTGCCCACTATGATGACGCTGCTGCCCATCATCAATCTTGTAGAATGGTCAGTGACTCTTCAATCCCGTAGTCGACTCGTACGACAGTCCGCAGGAGGAGTTGGGGTGGTGACAAATGTATTCTTACTGCCGTCACCACACGGCACACAAATGTATTCTTACTTAGAAGAGTAATATTAAAGTGTTTTTTAAGGATTTAAGTATCTGTTTTTCTTCAGGTGTACATAGTAGCAATGGTAAGCAACGGCAGCGCCCCAGGCAGCTACATCAAACAGCTCGACAGCAAACCCATCAATAATCGCACTGAAATCGCAAAATGGCGTAACCAGCTCCTAAGAACCAACAGCCAGGTTGAAGACGTGACCCCGGAAAATGATGACGAATACGGCGACTTTGAGTCGAAAGGGGAGAGTCTTTTGAAGTTGGTTGAGCCTGAGTTGGAGAGTTTGGGGGAGAATTGGATTGCGGCTTTGAAGGATCACGCGCTGTTGAGTTTACCACCAGGTCAGTACTAAAGACCTACTTGCACCGAAAAACATCTCTCACCCATTACGCCTTAGTTAAAGTGACAGATGTAGTTTCTCGTCTTCTGGGTTTGACGTTAACATTTTACTTCGGACACTGCAGTATTTGCCGACGAACTAAGACGTTACTGCGTCATAATATGGATACAAACATAACTTAAAAGTTAAGATCATTCTAAATTCATTGCTCATGCCGTCTATTCTGATTTAGCAGCTCTAAAACCATCTCTGATGAAAACAATCAGCGGTTGTAGTAGCTCGCGCTCCCCACGGCTTTGGCCGTAGCTTAAAGTGTAGACGATGCATTCCATCATACGGTATGGGTGATACTAGACCGATACCTATGGCACTTGTGATCCCCTGCTGTTGTAGGTGTTTATTAGCGGCGTTAATCTATTGCCATTAGATGACCACGGTATGTTCGTTTGCCTTCTATTAAATAAAAAAACTCCTCAGGAACCGAATAAAGATGAAAGAGGCCGATTAAATATGTAAAATGGGAGAAATCTATTAGAAAAATAAGGGACTGCAGCAGAATAGTGGAACTCGATAGTATAATAATAAGCTAGTTTATCGTGGCTAATGTATATTTCGTTCAAGGCGACATGACAGAGTGTACAAAAACATAAATATTCCGTTACTATGGTAAATTCAAACATCTTTCGTAATACAGATTACTATGATTGCCAGTATGCACATATGCATCCTCCAATAAAATCAACACATAAATTGCATTCGGATCTATTAATAGCAAGTTATTCTGTTTAGATTTTCTACTTACTTGAACCTCTCATAATATACCTGATGGAATTTCTAACAATGCAGAGTTCGCGTCGCAACTCCCCCACGGCGGCGGAGCGTTCTACTCGGCGGAGACGGCGGAAGCATCGCGCGCACATTACGCGCGCGCCTGGCCCTCGTTGCTGTACGCCGCTGCCTTGAGATACAACGCGAACGTTGACAAACCTTTAACTGGTGGTAAGATATTATCAAACCCGAATCAGAAAGGGATTCGAAAGTACTGTTGACACAAAAAATGACACAACATTTACCAAGAAATGAGTTGTTTATAGATGTAGTGAGTGATTAATTAATCTATTGACTGTAAGTCTCTGCAGTCAAACTATGAATGTATGTATATAACTATTAATATATGACATATACACTGTTGTGTCAACAGTACTTTCGAATCCCATTCTAATCGCGGTTTGATAATATTTCTTGCGTATTTTTATTTTTATCTCCTTTGGAATCACGGGCCTGTAAATGTGATATAGGTCCAGCACGTGGAGTCCCTTTGGAGAAAATTGCTGTGTTGAACGCTTGCTGCAACCCATTCACGGGTACAACAATAAATATCCGTGAACCGGTCTCTGTACTATGGAGGCGTATAGAGGCTATTGAAGATTAAATATAAACGACTAATAGGCTATGGTGATATGAATATATAATACTTATGTTTTCTCCATGATTTTCCATTGTTCAATGGGAATTTCTGACAAGGTTTATACAAACTCGTTTCCTCAGAAATGATTAATTTGTTCAGGCTTCCTATTTTTTTAGTTTCGCAGTTTACATAACGATGTAATCACAAAAGTGACTTGCAAATGCGTGTGGCGTTCAGTTACTGAACGCACTTTATATAACACACAATTAGATATATAACACACAATGTGTGTTATATATCTACGTAGTATTGTGTATCATATCCACATTTAACTATAGCGCGGTTGCTATAATAAATAACGTTTTAGATCAATGGATCTCTGTACTTCGGAATGTGACTCTTAAAATATCAATTATATTTTCTTTTGCAGAAAAATCTGAGAATGCACTAGACAATAGGGCGAACAAGACTGAAAATGGAAACTTTGAATTCTTTGAACCTGTTGATGAGAGATTCCATTTATTATTTGGTAAGTTTTTGTAAATTAACGTAAAACATTTTTCTGTAGTTTATCATTAAATTTTTATTTCGCGAAAGTTTTAATATAAATTAATGTTTCAGGTATATGTATGGAAGCTCTATGTGCCCAAAGAGACATGAGCGTCGACAATACTATCTCTGTCCTCCTCTCGATTGTTACCCTATTAGACGCACCCGGAAACAGAGCAAGGCTGCTGAAAGACAGGTAATATGCTATTTGAAATTATTTTATTTGAAATTTAATTTAATGCTCTTTATACTTCACAGATTTTAGTTACGTGTAAGCGGCAATTACACTTGGGGGAGCGTTCAAGTATTACGTAACGCAATTTTTGAAGATTTTTGACAAACTCCCCTCTCCCCCTTGTAACGCACCGTAATTTTCTTCAGTACCCCCCCTCTAAGCGTTACGTAACACTCAAATGACCATTTTTACCCTAAAGTCGCAAAAAGTTATGTTATAGTTTTTATCCTTGGTAGAGTTTTAATTGCCTTTGTGGTAATCGGATTCCCCGTGAAACGTAACTGAAAAGGGTTGCCAATTTGGAAGCTTTGATTCCCTAGTTTATTTATTAAAAAGAAAAACTATTTTACGTAACGTGTTGTTGTCCCGCCCCTATAACGTATCGTAACATTTTACGAGACCCGCCCAAATTGCGTTACGTAATACTTGAACGCCCCCTGGTCGTTCGACGCATGCAAATATTGTCGGTTGCCTGTCAACCTCGTACTTTTATTCGGCGTCCGCATCAGGCGAACCGCGAATGACCATGTGTAATTGCCGCCGTAATTTGATAAACACGTTAGATTCATTTAATTAAATAAATAAAAAAAGGGTTTGTCTAGGTTTTCAAAGTCATCAAATAATGTATTCTAATCGAGGGGCCGCACATAGTGTGCCACTAAGAGGGATAGACATAGTCACAGACTACTAAAGTAGAGGCATCGTAAGAAGTCGTTTTTGACGTTTGTTTGCACATGAAGTTCTGTAAATGTTGACAGTTGGTATAATGGAGCAAATGTCAAACTTCATTGTTGCCTGTACGGAATAGTGATGTTACTGCTGTTGCTGCAATTTACCGATACGTCAATCGAAATAAATAAGTAAACCTTTTTTTATGGAGGTACGAATATTTGCAATATGCGTACCTATGCACATATTTTCTAAAAGTTTGTCATGGTTTCGACAGGTCCTCGCGAGCCCGTGTGCCCGGTGGATACGCGGCTTTACAGACTGTGCGGAACTTGACAATCAGATAAATGTCAAAATTGTTATTCAATTCAATGTATTTATTCACATAAGCTAGTATTAACACCAAATCACTTACTAGTTACATCATAAAAATAAATAAAAAAATAAAATTATGTTAAAATAATAGTAAGCACATAATAATTACAAATTCAATTATAAAATCACGTATAATTTTATTTTTCGTAGAATAATAATTTATATACCACTACATTATTTATCACCTAGATGTGCTCTGATTTTAATAAATGGTTTTAGTGAGTAGTATATACTGTATATACGGCATTTCTCTATTTGGCATATCTACATTGCACTCTGAGCTAGCAGCACGCAAGTTTGCCAACGTGGGTTGGGAGTGGATCGCTGCAGGCTGGCAAACTCGCGCACAAGCTCATGGTAGTCATGGTCTCAACCACTGTCAGTTCTGCATTGACATTACTACCAAGTGAAACTACGTATATTGTATATCCGACTCCGATACTATTTGACCTGGCATTACATTTGGACATCGATTACCTACTGCTATTAATTGTTGACCCTTGATTTTTAATTTTGGACACTGTTTATGCTTCTGATTGGATATAGTTACTATATCTCGCTAACAGAGGTTGTGATTGCTATGAATTTGGCTTATAGAGGTCACGTCCTATCCGTCCTATAAAACATCTTACCTAAATGCGACTTTACGTCATTATGACGTCACCGGCTCCAAAGTTTCGCTGCCTGCTAATGATTCTAAGTAAGATTACCAAACACTTTTTTAATTCGGATTACCTAACACTTTTTTAATTAAACTTTTTCAATGGCAAGTACCAGATCTAACGCCCTTTCGCACTTGACTGAAAATTTTACGACGGTAAAATCGAGCGTTTCACAACACTATTGTGAGCTGTCAAAAACGACTTCTTACGATGCCGCTACTTTAAGAAGATACTACGTATAGTGACGTATTCAACGCATTTGTCTGGCACTTAGATTTAGCATCTACGTGCCACACACACAAAAAATAGTGGCACAGTGATAAGGACGGACGATTATCGTTCCTTTTCACTTCCACTAGTAAAAAGTTTCATAAGACCATCCCTTTCGTTCTTGCTATTATTATTACGTTGTCAAATCCATATCCATATTCTATATCCATGATTCTAATTAACATTTTCCCTCAGGGCTTTGGCAATAGAGCTTTGTCAAATAGTGCACCGCACAGGACTAACCCTAGAGAGTATAGAAGCTCTACTCCTGGTAGCTGACGTTCTGAAGCTCATCATTACAGGAGCTCGGGAGCAACTGCAAGCCAACATGCAAGCCAAGATTAAAGGTAATTCAAAATACATAATTAACGCAGTTTTTATGTTAGAACAGACTGATCATATGATTGTAAGCGATTACCGTCGTCCCTGACAATGCCAGAATATCACATCGCTTTTTTCTTGTAGGCATCTTATGTACGCCATAAATAGCTCTCTCAAAGCTCAAGTAATGTTGAGAAATCATATAAAATAAGTGAATAATCTCGTTTTGTCAGCCTCCGTAGCCTAGTTGGTAGTGACCCTGCCTACGAAGCTGGAAGTTCCGGGTTCGAATCCCGGCGAGGGCATTATTTGTGTATTTATTTATCACAAATATTTGTTCCTTGGTCATGGATGTCTATGTATATAAGTAGCTATATGTATCTGTCTATTATATATATCGTCGCCAAGTACCCACATCACAAGCCTTAATTGAGCTTACCGTGGGACTAGGTTGATTTATGTAAGATGTCCCAAGATATTTATTTATTTATTTAATCTAAATCACATTAAATAGGAGAATAATGATATCAGTGAGGGAATCAGACGTATTGAAATGAAATGAAAATGAAATGAAATAAAATTTATTTATGACAAGCACGATGGACATATACACATTTACAAATAGCACACCACAACAGCTTGCCACAAAAGGGTCACAACTCAGCATGTAGCTGGCTAGGCCAGCGCTGTTCTTCCGTTGTGACCCCCAGGTACGTATACTGGCCGACGAGGCGACCACGCTGGCAAACAAGTAACACAGAAGATACATAAAAGGCAGCATATTAAATATAAAAAAAAAAAATACGCACGATGGCTGGCATCGGACGCGTCGCGTCGCACACAGTGTGATACTGCCCTAACCGTGACGTTTCTTTACGTTCAGTTTAGTAAGTGAACTGAACGCAAAAAAAAAACGCCACTGCCACGTCAAGCCACATGGCAGCACCGCGGCGCGTCCGCAGCCATCTTAGATTGCTGGTTACACTTAAAAATACCCAAGTTTAGATTTGACCACAAGCGAAAACTACGACAAAACAGAAACTACATGATTATTCATCACAAAACTTGTTACAGAATTAGCACCAGACGAGCCAGCGAACAACATCCCCGAATCCGTGCTCGAAGTAGTCCACACACTCGGCGAAGGTGGTCCCACAGGCGACCTGCCTCCCGGCAAATCGCTAGTGTTTGCCTGCCTCGAAGTATGCGTGTGTCTCGCCGTGCGACGCCTTCCTGGCCTAAGCCCAAGGAAACAAGAGGGGGCCGTGGGGGTTATAGGCGTGCCGAGAGGATTAGGCGTCCATGGGGACGCTTTGTTGGTCAACACATTAGCTGCCATGGGCGAATTGACATCGCTAACTAGTCCGCAGGGTCTGTATATTTCTATTTTTTATTTATTAAGCTAGGTAATAGATTGTGAATTCCTTTATCATAGGTAGTTCCATGAGAGTCGAGTCACGCACACATTGAACAAGAATTTAAAATTAGTATTCTTTTTCGTACTGACAGCATATAATTGCGTACTTATAATTACATATTTACACTTTATATAACAACGTAACGTAATATATATTATTAAATATAGATACATATTATATTTAACTATTTACATCTATTTACACAACTACACAAACATACAATATTAATTATCAATTACATACGTATAATATACACCGCATTTATGTATCGTCCGTCAAGAATCTTTTCTCAAACTTGCTACGGAATGTTGATGTTACTTACTTTAAATTAAACCCGGAACTCTGTATCCGGTGGCATATGCTAAGATGATATGTAAAGATCATCTGATCTTTACATATTTGATGATCATATTTTTTTGATGATTTTGATGTTATGTATTTATTTCACACCTAGGACTGCAAACAAACTGTCTTTTGTTTTGAAACGTCAAATTGTGACATTATGTCTTGGCATTCAGCCACAGAAAAAAAATAACCTAAAAACTTATGTCTATACCACCAGGTAAAAGGATACCTCAAACAGATTTAAAAAAAAAAGTTAGGCGCGAATGTTTTTTTTTAATACAATACAATACAAAACTCTTTATTGCACACCTCACACGTAATAAAGAACAAAAGTTCACAAAACAAAAGAAATACAAAAAAAACAGAGGTCACAAAAGGCGGCCTTATCGCTAAAAAGCGATCTCTTCCAGACAACCTTTGGGTAGTGGAGACACGATTACAAAAATGTAGGTAGTAGGTGGTGCAGAAAAAGGAAAATATTTAAAAATAATACCAACAACACAAGCGAAAATTCTAATAGACATACATAAATAAATGTAATCATATAAACATACATATACCAGCTACATATATAAATATAAGCATATCAAGTAAAGGAAAACAACAGTTGCAATCATTAAGATCAAGGAAGAGATAAATAATATTCCTTAACTTTGGATTTAAAAGCAACTACGGATTGCGCTTGTTTTATGTGTAAAGGGAGAGAGTTCCACAGTCTAACAGCCTGAAAAGTAAATGAACAATTGTAAAATTTGGAAGAAGATGAAGGTACAGTTAGGAGCAAATTTTGAGACGATCTAAGTGAGTTTAAGTAAGAAAACCGTTCTTTTAGATAGCGTGGAGTTGCAGGATTAAAAAGCACAGAATAAAGAAGGGAGAGTATGTGAGAGTTACGGCGGTGACGGATAGTGAGCCACTTGAGTTGGGAGCGGAAACTAGAAACATGGTCAAATTTACGTAACCCAAATATGAACCGTATGCAGACATTCTGTATACGCTCAAGTTTATTGAGTTGCTCCTCAGTGAGATCAAGGTAGGAGATATCGGCATAATCAAGAATGTTGAATGTTGAATTAATGTTGTACGATACTGTACTATTGGTTTATTTACAAATCATTCAAATCAAATAGTATGGTTCGGCAAAATCAGTTAGTTTTATATCATGGCAAGTTTGAGAAAAGCACTATACAAATCTCGGCGAGAAACAGGGTTACAGGCCGCGTATTCCTATCTGGCCTCAGTTCCTTCGGCCAGATATATCTACTTGGCCTGTAACCCTTCGTTTCCCGTCCTCTATAGTAATGTACTATTGACGTGCCAACAAGACGAGTGCTAAGCTTACGCGCACCGTGATAGCGGGAGCGCCCGGTTTGTGACGCGCTCCTTGCCGGCCGGCGGTCGCCGCGCCCCGCACCAGTCTGCATATGATACTGACGCGGAGTGCATGTCGCTTATGACCGCTAATCGCATTACTATCACTTACGCCTATATTTATTCGCTTTTCTATTTATCTTCCTTACTATCTCTTCTGTGTAACTATCTTCCGAACTTTGGATACTCCTTCTGTGTTGTAAATCATTGACATTATAATTGTACAAAAGAGTAAAGCGGATATTTGGATTATTCGCCCTACGCACATCCCCATACCATTATACGATTGTCCAAAAAGTTTCAAGGGGTTTGCTTCTATATTTTGACACAAGTCAGAGTAATTCATTCATTTGCAATTTTTTTTTTACAATTCGTTCTTTATTTATATGTGTGTGATATTTTATAATAGCTAGTTGTAGTCAGTGTGTAGACTTGTTTTATATCCTATATATTTATCCGATATTTTGTTGATCATCTCAATTGCGTAATATTATAAATGAAAATAATAATCATGAAATAGGGTGGCACTCGAACAATTTAAACAATTCAAAATTATGTCGGTTTTTTATTTAGATGAATGAAATTTTTTTATCTTTGGTTATGCTGTTTTATGATTGATACTGAAACTGTCACGTTTTATCTTAAGTTCAACAAATATTCGTTTGTCTTTTTGGTGTCTTTGTGCCCAAACATTATCTTTGAGGTGCAATAAAATGTTATTGTATTGTATTCCAGGCGCTCTATCCCTACTCCCAACAATACTCTACCTAGCGCTCGGCGTGCTCGGCGAATGCACGGACGCCACATTGGCCGATGCAGCGGTACTACTGTTGCAGCAAGCGTGCGCTGCGCCCGCGCCGCGGGTGCTGCCACACACTAGGGAGCAACACGCGCGCTTGTTGCACTCCACGCTGGCTAAACTGCTGGAGAAGGTTAAGAGCGGTAAGTGATAGTCTACCGTGGTAACTCATGTATCATAGAGATTCTACGAGAGATGCGTCCTTGTAAATGAACACGCTCGGAGAATGCACGGACGCCACATTGGCCGATGCAGCGGTACTACTGTTGCAGCAAGCGTGCGCTGCGCCCGCGCCGCGGGTGCTGCCACACACTAGGGAGCAACACGCGCGCTTGTTGCACTCCACGCTGGCTAAACTGCTGGAGAAGGTTAAGAGCGGTAAGTGATAGCTACTCTACCTTGGTAACTCACGTGCCATAGAGATTCTACGAGAAATGCGTCCTTTTAAATGAACACGCTCGGAGAATGCACGAACGCCACATTGGCCGACGCAGCGGTACTACTGTTGCAGCAAGCGTGCGCTGCGCCCGCGCCGCGGGTGCTGCCACACACTAGGGAGCAACACGCGCGCTTGTCGCACTCCACGCTGGCTAAACTGCTGGAGAAGGTTAAGAGCGGTAAGTTATAGCTACTCTACCTTGGTAACTCACGTGCCATAGAGATTCTACGAGAAATGCGTCCTTTTAAATGAACACGCTCGGAGAATGCACGAACGCCACATTGGCCGACGCAGCGGTACTACTGTTGCAGCAAGCGTGCGCTGCGCCCGCGCCGCGGGTGCTGCCACACACTAGGGAGCAACACGCGCGCTTGTTGCACTCCACGCTGGCTAAACTGCTGGAGAAGGTTAAGAGCGGTAAGTGATAGCTACTCGGCGGTGCTAATTCAAGAACGTGTCATAGAGTTACTACGAGAAATGCGTCCTTTTAAATGAACACGCTCGGAGAATGCACGGACGCCACATTGGCCGCATTGGGTGATAGCTACTCTGCCGTGTTAACTCAAGAACGTGTCATAGAGTTACTACGAGAAATGCGTCCTTTTAAATGAACACACTCGGAGAATGCACGGACGCCACATTGGCCGATGCAGCGGTACTACTGTTGCAGCAAGCGTGCGCTGCGCCCGCGCCGCGGGTGCTGCCACACACTAGGGAGCAACACGCGCGCTTGTTGCACTCCACGCTGTCTAAACTGCTAGAGAAGGTTAAGAGCGGTAAGTGATAGCTACTTTACCGTGGTAACTCATGTATCATAGAGATTCTACGAGAGATGCGTCCTTTTAAATTAACACGCTCGGAGAATGCACGCCACATTGGCCGATGCAGCGGTACTACTGTTGCAGCAAGCGTGCGCTGCGCCCGCGCCGCGGGTGCTGCCACACACTAGGGAGCAACACGCGCGCTTGTTGCACTCCACGCTGTCTAAACTGCTGGAGAAGGTTAAGAGCGGTAAGTGATAGCTACTCTACCGTGGTAACTCAAGTATCGTAGAGATTCTACGAGAGATGCGTCCTTTTAAATGAACACGCTCGGAGAATGCACGGACGCCACATTGGCCGACGCAGCGGTACTACTGTTGCAGCAAGCGTGCGCTGCGCCCGCGCCGCGGGTGCTGCCACACACTAGGGAGCAACACGCGCGCTTGTTGCACTCCACGCTGGCTAAACTGCTGGAGAAGGTTAAGAGCGGTAAGTGACAGCTACTCTGCCGTGCTAATTCAAGAATGTGTCATAGAGTTACTACGAGAAATGCGTCCTTTTAAATGAACACGCTCGGAGAATGCACGGACGCCACATTGGCCGACGCAGCGGTACTACTGTTGCAGCAAGCGTGCGCTGCGCCCGCGCCGCCGGTGCTGCCACACACTAGGGAGCAACACGCGCGCTTGTTGCACTCCACGCTGGCTAAACTGCTGGAGAAGGTTAAGAGCGGTAAGTGATAGCTACTCTACCGTGGTAACTCACGTATCATAGATATTCTACGAGAGATGCGACCTTTTAAATGAACACGCTCGGAGAATGCACGGACGCCACATTGGCCGACGCAGCGGTACTACTGTTGCAGCAAGCGTGCGCTGCGCCCGCGCCGCGGGTGCTGCCACACACTAGGGAGCAACACGCGCGCTTGTTGCACTCCACGCTGGCTAAGTTGCTGGAGAAAATTAAGAGCGGTAAGTGACAGTAGTCTACCGTGCTAATTCAAGAATGTGTCATAGTGCTACTAGGACAGATGCGTCGTATATGCCTGCGCCAACAACGCGTGGTTACTTCAAAGGCGCGTCTCCTGCACTTCACGCTCATCATCATCATTTCTTCCTGACCGATCTCGGCCCCGGCGACCGGTTGAACTGATTCCTGAGAGCGTCGCTCGTGTGTTGTCATGTGTCTGACGTAGCCTATTTTTGCAACAAATGTGTGACCACACACACCTACCTACACCTACGTAGTTGTAGTTAATAACTTCACGCTAGCCAAGTTGTGACCGTGGTGTGTGACCGGTATTGGCTGTACTAAGAACGCGGACACAACTATTTCTTCCGATAGCGTGAGTGTAACTGAATCTCGCCACAGAAATTATGCTAAAAGGATAGTAATCAAGATTTCATTACGAGTAATTAGGGTAACTAGGGTGTAGGGTTTTGGAGTAGATATTGTTATCTTGAGGATTATTTTGCAACCTGTACATGTAATTATCAGTGTAAGATTTAAACATACCTACATACGTTGATATTCCTTTAGTGTAGGCCGTTGTTGTGTCGTGATCACATCTAGATATTTCTTTAACTTCTTAATCGGTACAGCCATCTATGTGTGACATGTGACAAAACTGAAAGTTTGAGAGAGTCATGATCTGATAACGTGATTTCAGACGAAGTCGGCCAGCACATAGACCCGGTGATCGGGGCGCGGGCAATGGCGGTACTGCTCAATCACTCGGAGCCGACGCCGCCGCTGCACTATCCGTGCATCAACCACTTCCGCCAGTGTCTCGAGACTAGGGACAATGAGGTATGACACACTGAACAAATTGTATGTTAGGATTTTTTACCCTTTCAATCGCCGTAGTGTGATATAGCAGACAATCACTATCTAGGTCACTTTGCCAGTCAGATATAAGTCAAAGTCTGATTTGGTTTTCATGATATAAAGATAAGTCCCACGCTACGATCTTCGCACATATCATTAGTGCTCTAAAATGCGTACAAAAACCATAGGAAATGACCAGCAGTTTAACTATATTAACTTTTTTTATCTGTGGTAGGTAAAATTTGTATTGAAAAGTTAACATTGTATACCAGTAATTGGAGTTCGAGGCCAACGAAACTACGACAGATGCGTTATTGTCAAATTTGTCAAAGTCTCTTATGTCATTGTCAAATAAAGTTTTCAGGTTTCCACAACCTTTTTGTTATTTAATTAATTTATTTAAAATAATTTCTAATAAAAACATTATATACCTCAGTAATGCTTGTACGCCATTTTGTTTAATATGGCTGTCACAACTAGGATTTTCTTAAAAACACGTAAATACCTAAAAACTTTTCTCTTAACTAACATAGAAATGACAAAATTTTCTTGTAAAGAACTTAAAATGATAAGAGCCAACGTTTCAAAGCCTATTTTAAAAAGAAGTTGAATTACCAGTGAACACAAACGACAGCGTGCCATATTTATTAAGACAGTAGGTATGGTTAAATTACTAAGCCCCCTGCCTTATTACGGGTTAAAATTATGGGAAAGAACTTTGGAAATGTAAAATCAAAGCAGTTTTTGTATTTTATTTGTCTTCTTCATTACTTATCCTCCTGAGTCCTGGGTAAAGATCGAATACACTCCCATAAAAGTCTAAACATGGCTGAACCAAGTGGGTCACTTTGTTAACAACCTACGGAAGAAAACAAAACGTTAGATCTGTATGATAATTTAAATGGAGAACTATAGCACTGCCAAAGAAATTTGTAGATCAAAGGAATTTTACGAATACGAAATGTGAACATAAAGCACGCTACAATATATTATTCTGCAATTTTCTAACCGTATGTAGAAATAGCGTTTTTATGTGTAGTTAAATTTCTGTACCAAATGTTATTAACACCTGAGGTGATACCAGCGCAATACCAACTTTGTTACTAATAATTGCGGAAAATTAAGTTTTTATTAAAATATCTCATATTTACGTGAAAATAAGTAAATAATATTGTTTCTTTAAATTAAAGAATTAAAATTACCAATAAATAAGATATCTCAACGTCTGTTTTTAGAAAATAAGGATTTACTATTGTAAGAACGTTTCATTGTTGTGGCAATATTTTCGTAGATTCTTTGGCCTCGAACTCCAATTAGTGGTTTAGTACAGATTTCTGTAAGGAAATGAGTTTAAATTTGGAACAGCTGTCAAAACTGAAGTGCGTCACTATTCTAGTATCTACAGATATCAAGAATATCAATATGAAATGTCAAATCAGTAAGTCTTCTAAAAATAAACAATGATTAGAGGCTTGCTAAGTTAGGAGACGTTTATGAATAAGGGGGGTATATTTTCCAGGTGTTCGCAATGTGCTGCTCCGTGATCCGCACAGTGTGGTCGCAGCACGCATCGCCGGCCTGCGTGTCGTGGTGGGCGCGCGCTCTGGCGGCGCGAGTAGTGGCTCGCGCGGCGGCGGCGCGGCGGCCCGTCGACATGGCGCACACGCGCGCCGCCGTCGCCGCCGTGTCCGCGCTCGACGACCTGCTCCACGCCGCCCCGGACCATGCCCGTGAGTGTTGCCGCTCCGTGCAGTGGTCGGCACGCGGCGGCCCGTCGACATGGCGCACACGCGCGCCGCCGTCGCCGCCGTGTCCGCGCTCGACGACCTGCTCCACGCCGCCCCGGACCATGCCCGTGAGTGTTGCCGCTCCGTGCAGTGGTCGGCACGCGGCGGCCCGTCGACATGGCGCACACGCGCGCCGCCGTCGCCGCCGTGTCCGCGCTCGACGACCTGCTCCACGCCGCCCCGGACCATGCCCGTGAGTGTTGCCGCTCCGTGCAGTGGTCGGCACGCGGCGGCCCGTCGACATGGCGCACACGCGCGCCGCCGTCGCCGCCGTGTCCGCGCTCGACGAACTTGGTGCTTAGCCAAGATGCCAATCGCTAGCGCTTAGTAGCGTAACGTAGTTTTCCCTCTCTGTCACTCTTTCATATTAGTGCGACAAAGACAGTTAGCTGCGATTAACGATGAAGCGCTAGCGATTGGCAACTTGGCTAAGCACCCTGCTCCATGCCGCCCCGGACCATGCCCGTGAGTGTTGCCGGTCCGTGCAGTGGTCGTAGCAGATGACGTGTTAGTTCATGTTCATCGCTGACAAATAAGTGATAAACGTAAGAATGTTGTCGGCGGCCCATAGATTTTTTCTGTCTTTTAATTTCTCGATTTTATATTTTGATTTTGTGTTTTCCATTGTACTCGCAAATTGGAGGTATGGTAATAACTAGGCCTTCCAATACCGGTATTTTTGTATGAACAATACCGGGATCCCGATAGAGAAAGAAAGCAATACCGGTATTAGAAGCTCCAGAAATAACCTCCTAAATCATACGTTACTTCCCGTACCTACAAAATGTTTCTTTGTTGAATAACATTTAATTTCTTGAACTATATAATTTATTCATATATCTTACTGTACGTTGTTCAAATAATATTCGTATTTTTCTGGCGGCTTATCAGAGGGACCACATCAAGGTATGCTAAATATGAATGTAGAAATATTTCGGATATTTATAACCCATACTCATTACTTTAGTTTGTGATAAATTCATACAAAATATGGCATCCAAGATCTCCTGTAGTTAGTACGAATGTGCAGTACACAGGGTAACTTTTTCACCGGTACCATATATTTTCCGCCGTGTGGTGACGGCAGTAAGAATACATTTGTCACCACCCCAACTCTTCCCGTGGGTGTCGTAGGAGTCGACTAAGGGACTAAAGTGTTACTGATCATACACTTGACCCGGGTATGTCTCAAAACTACGACCAACACCACCGGGGGATGGGCAGCAGCATCCCTGAAGTGCGGTGGAGACACTGCGATCGCCAACCCGCATGCCAAGCGTGGCGATTATGGCAAATACCCCCCAAAATAAAATGATAGCACAAAAAAGGCCGCGGCCCCGAGGTTCCGTCAACCCCCGGTGCCCTGGTTATGGTAGCGGCCAGGGTGCTAGCGGGGTCAGGGGTGCTAAGAATCTCCGGCAAAGATCCGGCTACCACCACCGACGACCTCTGGCCCTGGCAACTTATAACACACGTACACTGCGGACCGACGAAAAGTTAGTGGAACTGGAGGAAGGATTGAGCAAGTTGCGTTGGGACATTGTGGGATTGTCAGAAGTCCGAAGAGAGGGCGAGGACACGATAATCCTAAAGTCCGGCAACTTGCTCTATTTCCGGGAGGGCGACCAACAGTCCCAGGGAGGTGTCGGGTTCATCGTCCACAAGTCCCTCGTAAACAACGTGGTGAAGATCGAGAGTGTGTCGGCTAGGGTGGCGTACCTTATACTCAGAGTATCTGAGAGATACTCGCTGAAGGTCATACAGGTGTACGCGCCGACTTCGACACACTCCGACGACGAGGTGGAGGCTATGTATGATGATATCTCAAAAGCCATGCATAGCTCCAGAACCTACTTCACCGTTGTTATGGGGGACTTCAACGCGAAACTGGGCAAGAGAGATGGTGACGAACTGAGGGTGGGGCAATTTGGGGTTGGACGTCGGAACCACCGGGGCCATCTGCTGGCTGGTTTCTTGGAGAAGGAGGGACTCTACATGATGAACTCCTTCTTTAAGAAACGCGAGCACAGAAAATGGACTTGGATGAGTCCCGACGGTGCAACTAAAAACGAGATCGACTTCATCATGTCGACGAAGAGACATATATTCAACGATGTTTCTGTGATCAGTACGGTTAAAACCGGTAGCGATCACCGCCTGGTAAGAGGCACGTTGAATATATGTCCTAAGCTAGAACGCTCGCGACTGATGAAGTCTACGCTCCGTCCTGCACTCCATCTCCAAAACCCCGAGAGCTTTCAGTTGGAACTCCAAAACCGTTTCGATTGCCTAGGCGATGATGTGGACGTATTCAACGACGGGTTTGTGGAAGCTGTCCATAGCGCTGGGTCTAAGTTTTTTAAGACCCAGCGGACAAATAAGACCAGAAAGCTCTCAGACTCCACTCAGAAGCTAATGGAAAAAAGGAGTGAACTGGTTCTACAATCCTCAGTTGATGCGACTTTATACCGGCAGCTCAACAGACAGATCTCTAAGTCCCTCAAACGCGATATGCGCCAATTCCGTACCAAGTGTATAGAAGAAGCCATCGAGCGGAACAAGGGCTCTAAAGTTTTTGCAAGGGATCTGTCTGTTGGGCAAAGCCAGCTCGCCAAATTAAAGACTGAGGATGGTAGAATCGTCACATCCAGATCTGAGCTGCTGAGTGAGATAGAGGGTTTTTATGGACAGCTGTACACGTCAACTAGCAGACCCGAAGTTGATCTAGCGGAAGACCTCAGAGCTAGACTGACCCAACACTATACAGAAGATATCCCGGACATCAGCCTGTGCGAGATTAGAATGGCTCTTGAACAGCTCAAAAATAACAAGGCGCCTGGGGAGGACGGAATTACAGCTGAGCTTCTGAAGGCGGGTGGTAAACCGATCCTTACGGCCCTTCAGAAGTTGTTCAATTCCGTCTTACTGGAAGGGAGAACGCCAAAGGCATGGAACAGAGGTGTGGTGGTACTGTTCTTCAAAAAAGGTGACAACGCTTTATTGAAGAACTACCGACCCATCTCACTTCTGAGTAGGGCTCCCGATATACGTACTATTCGCCGAACCGTAGCTCCGTGTTCTTAACCCCGGCGGTACTAAGATCACGAATTTCACAGTCACGCCGAGATACGTACCCGAATCTTTGTTTGTATACGTATCTACGAATCTTGGCTTCGTTCTGGCAACGACTGCTCGTGGCATGGATCCGGCCGGACCAATTACTATGCAAACAAATAAGGCCTATTATTGAGTAACAGCTTGTTTTTAAAGTACGTATTTAGTATTATACTCTGAATCGGGACGAACGGTATTTTATTGATTAGACTTGCATTTTTCGTATCGATTTATGCTATAGAATAACGTGGTATGTACTGTGTTCTATATAACAAGCGACGGTGATATTTATGGATTAGAATTTATATTGTGATTTTAAATCACCAGATAGAAAAATTAAAAAAGAATGTTAAAAATATTTGGCCAAATTGCTATACATAAAAGATAATACAGTCGTTCATTTAAGTTTATTACCTGACAGGGCGGCCCTTTTGTAGATAAGACCTATACTAAGAATTTGCACGCGCAAAGTAGCTAACAATAGTTTGTCTGCGATGTAATTGACCACACGTGGTAATTTTACTGATAAATATGTTAACTTGGGCTTTACCTGGTACACCTTTTGTTTGTGAAGTTGAATGAAATAGCCGCATCTTTGTTTTGATATAGATAAGCGGGGATGTTTTAGTAAATTTGAAAAGGGCAATTTCGGGTTTTGGTTTTATACGTGTTTAGTCACTAATAAGATTGCAGGCCGGACAGACTTAGCGAGAGTTTAGTCGAATTTAAATTGGTTTTTTATTATTTTGTTACGTTTTTGTATTGTTACTGTTGGTGAGAAGATAGCGTTTTTAAAGTGTATTAATAATGAAGATCAGTTGGGTGTGGAGTTATGCCACCAGGGTCGGTGACACGGCTTTATGCACTTTCTGCAATGATCGTACGAACAATGAGTTTTCGTGTCGTGGTGGTACAACGGGATCGATAGGAAAGCATTTGAAAGCGGTGCACCTAAAATCTCCCGTCATCGTCACGACATCCAATGAGTTAGTATATTGTATTTTTTAATTATATTGCTTTTTAATATCCTTTTATATTTTAAAAGTTCCTTATTTTGTAGGAAATAACGCTGTAAATTTGTATATTTATGACGCATTTATTTTGGTCCTGAGTTATGGGTTTCCTAGTATAGATTAATCGTTGTCTGGTACCCTCAATATTGATTTATGTATTTATTTATATCAACTTTATTGCACGAAAGAAAAACTTAAATTATGATATTTAGAACTAAGAAAAAATATTTACTCCGCACTGTGTTATGTATTTTTTAACTTCCGTTCACATCTCATTATTAAATTAGGTAATTAATACATGACAATGTGTCATTTTTTATTGATATTGAACTCAGAAAATATCTATATTTTATAATTCTGCCCTCCTTACCTTAGAAAGTAAAATATTAGAAAGTAAATTAATATGTAACATTTAATCTCAGTAGGTGAATTAAGTAAAACTAAGTTATCGCACTTTACGTTAGAAAAGCAATTAGGTAACCACTAAATTAGATTCACAAATATCACGGAACATTCTTATCCGTTTTCCTTAGTCCTTAAAGACAACGCATCGAATCGTCACTCAACAACGCGGGCGGAACGGATCTGCGTGTAATTAAGATACGTATCCCCGTGTACACGTGTATACGTAACTTTATTGATACGTAGCCGTGTAACACGAAGGAAACGGGCCTTAAAACCGTGGCCGTGTAACACGGCAACGGGGATCCGGCTACGGTTACACGAAACACGGTCACGACCACGAGCCCTACTTCTGAGCCATGTCTATAAGCTGTTTTCAAGAGTCATTACGAATCGTCTTGCACGCAGGCTTGATGACTTCCAGCCTCCCGAACAAGCCGGTTTCCGAAGAGGCTTTAGTACCGTAGACCACATCCATACGCTTCGCCAGGTTATACAGAAGACCGAAGAATATAACCTGCCCCTCTGTTTAGCGTTTGTGGACTACGAGAAAGCCTTCGATTCGATCGAAACCTGGGCAGTACTACAGTCTCTCCAACGGTGCCAAGTCGACTACCGCTATATCGAGGTGTTGAAGTGTTTATACGAGAGCGCCACAATGTCAGTCCGACTCCAAGACCAGAGCTCGAAACCTATTCTGCTGCAGCGGGGAGTTAGGCAAGGAGATGTTATCTCCCCTAAGCTGTTTACCGCTGCACTGGAGGATGTCTTTAAGACTCTGGACTGGAGAAGGCTGGGTATCAACATAAACGACGAGTACCTCACTCACCTTCGATTCGCTGACGATATAGTAGTCTTGGCTGAGACCTTGGAGGACTTAAGTACTATGCTCGTTGACCTCAGTAAAGCCTCCGAGCGAGTTGGTCTTAGGATGAACATGGATAAGACGAAAATCATGTCGAATTCCCATGTAGCACCAACTCCCGTAATAATCGGAGACTTTACACTCGAAGTTGTAGACGAATATATATACCTAGGGCAAACTATTCAGTTAGGTAGGTCCAACTTCGAGAAAGAGGTCAATCGTCGAATCCGACTCGGTTGGGCAGCGTTCGGGAAGCTACGACACATATTTTCGTCCAATATTCCGCAGTGTTTGAAGACGAAAGTCTTTAATCAGTGTGTGTTGCCAGTGATGACATACGGTACTGAAACGTGGCCGCTTACAATGGGCCTCATAAGAA
The DNA here is from genome assembly GCA_025490895.1 of Thaumatotibia leucotreta. Classification (NCBI taxonomy): domain Eukaryota; kingdom Metazoa; phylum Arthropoda; class Insecta; order Lepidoptera; family Tortricidae; genus Thaumatotibia; species Thaumatotibia leucotreta. The sequence goes on from JALPQI010003471.1 coordinate 62,279, forward strand.
GGCTCAAAGTCACCCAAAGGGCAATGGAGAGGGCTATGCTAGGAGTCTCTCTGCGTGATCGGATTAAAAATGAGACCATCCGCAGCAGAACCAAAGTAACCGAAATAGCTCTCCGAATCGCTAAACTGAAGTGGCAGTGGGCGGGGCACATTGCGCGTAGAACCGATGGCCGTTGGGGCGGGAAGGTTCTTGAGTGGCGGCCAAGTACCGGAAGGCGTAGCGTGGGTAGGCCCCCCACAAGGTGGACCGATGACCTGGTGAAGGTCGCAGGAGTCCGCTGGATGCGGGTGGCGCAGGACCGGTCATTGTGGCAATCTTTGGGGGAGGCCTATGTTCAGCAGTGGACGTCTTTCGGCTGATATGATGATGATGATGATATATTTTACCATATGATTGGTATCGATAATAGATCACATTTATCATAAAAAAATAAACACATTTTTATTTGTATTAATTTATCCTTCATGCAAATGTAACATAATGGGCGCACTAATTACAAGGCGTCAACGGTGCGGTATGACGAAGGCGGTGAGAAGGGTGATCCAAACCGCTATGCCGCGCGCGATGACATTTTAAACAAACAGTTGACAGTTAGTGCGTGTTGCTAGTTAACGTGCATAACTAGTTAACTGTTTATTTAGATCGATAGATGGCGCAATAGGTCCACATTTCATGTAAGATTTGCGGATAAGTTCGAACATTAGTATTTTTTTGGTTCAAAAGGGGTAGTAACAAAAACTACTAGTTATTGTATTTTGGACTACCATTACGTATGTTGATTTATTGTACTGGTGAAAAAGTTACTCTGTATATCGGACTCAGTGCGTGGCGTGAAAAACCTAATTCGAGATGAAAAGTAAAAGAAATTTTAACTTGAATTTATCATCAATTAAATTCCTTTGCCTTTACCAAAATGTTATCAGGTTCACGACATGCACGGATTATTATATTGACGTAAAATTGTCCTGTTTCCAGGAATTCAGCTGCTGTGGCTGCTAGTGCCGATCGTGATCTCGTACCTGCGCGAGGGCAGCGAGCTGGCGCGCGCGCCGCCGCACGTGCGCGCGCTGCACGACTTCGCGCTCTCCTGGCTCACCAGGGTCGGGCCCAAGCACCCGCAGGTGACTAGACTGTCCCCAGGCAGCTGCTGTGGCCGCTAGTGCCGATCGTGATCTCGTACCTGCGCGAGGGCAGACTTCGCGCTCTCCTGGCTCACCAGGGTCGGGCCCAAGCACCCGCAGGTGACTAGACTGTCCCCAGGCAGCTGCTGTGGCCGCTAGTGCCGATCGTGATCTCGTACCTGCGCGAGGGCAGACTTCGCGCTCTCCTGGCTCACCAGGGTCGGGCCCAAGCACCCGCAGGTGACTAGACTGTCCCCAGGCAGCTGCTGTGGCCGCTAGTGCCGATCGTGATCTCGTACCTGCGCGAGGGCAGACTTCGCGCTCTCCTGGCTCACCAGGGTCGGGCCCAAGCACCCGCAGGTGACTAGACTGTCCCCAGGCAGCTGCTGTGGCCGCTAGTGCCGATCGTGATCTCGTACCTGCGCGAGGGCAGACTTCGCGCTCTCCTGGCTCACCAGGGTCGGGCCCAAGCACCCGCAGGTGACTAGACTGTCCCCAGGCAGCTGCTGTGGCCGCTAGTGCCGATCGTGATCTCGTACCTGCGCGAGGGCAGACTTCGCGCTCTCCTGGCTCACCAGGGTCGGGCCCAAGCACCCGCAGGTGACTAGACTGTTCCCAGGCAGCTGCTGTGGCTGCTAGTGCCGATCGTGATCTCGTACCTGCGCGAGGGCAGACTTCGCGCTCTCCTGGCTCACCAGGGTCGGGCCCAAGCACCCGCAGGTGACTAGACTGTTCCCAGGCAGCTGCTGTGGCCGCTAGTGCCGATCGTGATCTCGTACCTGCGCGAGGGCAGACTTCGCGCTCTCCTGGCTCACCAGGGTCGGGCCCAAGCACCCGCAGGTGACTAGACTGTCCCCAGGCAGCTGCTGTGGCCGCTAGTGCCGATCGTGATCTCGTACCTGCGCGAGGGCAGACTTCGCGCTCTCCTGGCTCACCAGGGTCGGGCCCAAGCACCCGCAGGTGACTAGACTGTCCCCAGGCAGCTGCTGTGGCCGCTAGTGCCGATCGTGATCTCGTACCTGCGCGAGGGCAGACTTCGCGCTCTCCTGGCTCACCAGGGTCGGGCCCAAGCACCCGCAGGTGACTAGACTGTTCCCAGGCAGCTGCTGTGGCCGCTAGTGCCGATCGTGATCTCGTACCTGCGCGAGGGCAGACTTCGCGCTCTCCTGGCTCACCAGGGTCGGGCCCAAGCACCCGCAGGTGACTAGACTGTTCCCAGGCAGCTGCTGTGGCCGCTAGTGCCGATCGTGATCTCGTACCTGCGCGAGGGCAGACTTCGCGCTCTCCTGGCTCACCAGGGTCGGGCCCAAGCACCCGCAGGTGACTAGACTGTCCCCAGGCAGCTGCTGTGGCTGCTAGTGCCGATCGTGATCTCGTACCTGCGCGAGGGCAGCGAGCTGGCGCGCGCGCCGCCGCACGTGCGCGCGCTGCACGACTTCGCGCTCTCCTGGCTCACCAGGGTCGGGCCCAAGCACCCGCAGGTGACGACAAACTTCCATTTAACCTTTTGACAGCCTTACGGCTCGGCCACGGACATGCGCGAATTGCGACGCGGCAAGCGTTTTTCCTAGTCATTGCGTGTGATCTCATCTAACCACCGCGAGTTGCTCGTGTCGATCGCGCGAACGCACAAAACACTTGCCGCGCCGCAATTGGCAGTGTAAAGTTTTCCGAAGGTATAAATATTATATTTTTCCCTGATAGCCGTCGTCTTAAGGTTTAAGATAATACCGCTCTTTTATTATTATTTCCTATAAATTGTTGATAATACTTTTTTCCTAACTAGTGCACAAAAACGAACTATGCGCACGCTTCGCGCGCGGTAATTTCTCTTTTTGACGCACTTGTTATGAAAAAATTCGTCCCTTACACGTGCAAAAACTTTTTTTTAACTCGGGTGATTGTCGCCCTCGTTTCACTCGGGCTCCAACTTTCACCCTCGCTGAAAAAAGTTTTCCCGCACTAGTTAGGAAATGTACTATTAAATCTGTCAACGTCAACGTCACTCGTGTCATTCATTCATTTATTTTTTCTACTTCATTGTATTTGCTGCGGACGAAAGCATTAGGTTGTGTTCATCCATAAAGCTGCGCAAATGTCATCTCACTCACTTAAAAAAAGATTGTTAACAAGTTATAGGACATAAAAATAAAAGAGCCTTATTTTTTTGAAATTTAAGACGACGGTTATCATCATAAAACTTTACATAGCCAATTGTACGTGTTCGTGGCCAAACCGTTAGGGCTGATTTTTCAATCCTCAGTTAAAAGTATCCGTTAGTTGAAATTATTACCATCGTTATCTTAAGTCATCAGTCAAAAAATGATTGAGCTAACTATTTGGCAGATACTGTTAACTGCTGCGGATTGAAAAATCAGTACAGAGTCGGCTATAGGCCACGGACGCCAACGACGCCTACAGTCGTCAACGGCGCTGATACAATAGCGACTTACGCGGTAAATCGTAAAGTTCAATTTCGCTTAACGACGCGTGGCGGCATATTCCTTCGCCGTCTGGCGGTCAAAAGGTTAAAATAACTAAATTATGTCTGGCCAATCAGTCAGTGGGAAAAGGTGCCAAATTAAAAATAATATACGAGTGATAAAATGGCTGCCCATAGAAGACCGGAGTATTATTTTTTAGAGTTGGTGGTGGCATCTAGATGGGTCATTGTCAGATTTAGGTTATCGTCTTTCCGGTGGACATACATAAAGTTAAGAAGTTCGTGTACTAATTTTTAAATAAAACAATTACTGGTACAACTAGCTACCGCGTTCTACGACCATATGTAATAAAATCATAGCATCAGAAAATCAGTAAAAGTAAAATAAATGTGACAGAACGATTAGCAATAATTACTGTGGACTTCCACCAAATGTTGATTTCGAACCACAAGTTTTTTATCATTCGAAAACATATCAACAATATGTCACTGCAAATATATAATCGTATTCGTATATGATTTATAATTTGTTACATGTTATTTGCTTTGCCATTTTTTTCACACGCGTTTATTAAAAAAAGGAATTGAGTACGACGCACGATCGGTTTTTAATACAATTTAATGAACATGCAAAACAGACGTTTTATTTTAGTTTCTTACACTAACTACATTAGTTTTGTTTTTTTTTAAGAGCGGCTTACAAATAAATTATAAGATAACGGTTACTATTTTGACGATATCGATGGCAAATAATTATTCACTTACTTCATTATTCGTTTCCCTTCCTTATAAACCTGTAAAGAAGTTCTAAACTGAAATAGCTACTAGCGACATCTAGTGAAGGAAGGCAAACTAATGCTGAGGTAAGTGAATAATGATTTGCCCTCGATTTCGTCAAAAAATTCCGTATTTGTCTTATGCAGTCAGAACTGGAATTGTTATATCACCCAGTTTATGGAAACTTTTTGTTTCGCAGGAGTTTAAAACCATGATGTCCCAGTCGAGCGAGCTGCGCAGTAAACTCGAGGGCGCCGTGAAGAGCAGCCAGGCCGGCGCCGGCGCCCGCGCGCGCGCCGCGCCGCGCCCCGTGTTCGAGCGCCCCGCCAAGCCCACCATACAACTCAAGACGGACTTCAGCGACTTCAGATAAACCTGCATTTACGCTACCGGCCTTTTTCAGTGTCTGGATAAATATGTCAGTCAGATAAAATTATCCCCAGGCATATACAGGGTGGAAAGGGACGACGTTCCTTCTCGCTACCGACCGAGTCTACCAACCATTACGATGAACTTTCAGTATGGGACCAACATCGAAATATTACAAAAAAATTTACCCCTCATACAAAGACAGAGATTAGTTAGAGTTCAATAGTATGGAAAAGTCAATTTTCCATGTACGCTTTCGATGTTGGTCCCATACTGAAAGTTCATCGTAATGGTTGGTAGACTCGGTCCGTAGCGGGAAGGAACGTCGTCCCTTTCCACCCTGTATAGTGTTTTTTTTATGGTTCTTCTCCGTTTAAGGGTATGTTCAGTACCGTGTTCCGATTAGGAAAAATCTTCTCTTTCACCTAATTGATAAACCATACTGAATAAGGGCTCCTGAAACGGAAAACAACTAATAAATTTTCACCTTGTAAAAAGAAAAGGACATCTAACATTTATCTGACAGATATATTTTATTAGAGGATGGTGAAATAGGCCCTACAATTATTATGAACGTAAAGTGTATACCTAAATGATTTCCTGTTTCACGTAATCACTAGAATGTTATGCGTAGTTTAGAAGTACTTTTAGGACGAGTATTAAGGCCTAATAACGTTGATAGAAAAGTGCTAAATCTAAGAAATGCTATATAAGATTGGAATAAAATGAGAGGTACGAAAGTAATAAATAATTATTTGATAATAAATACATTTTAAAACGTTATTTTATGAAAATATTAAGTAAATCCATGTATCGCATTAGACGATTTATGTATATTGCTAACTTATAGAGTATGCAAAGTATGTTACTCCTGATCGGTTGGGAAGTATTGGCTATGAGGCGTTTGAGGGCATGTTATACATGACATTTCAGGTGAGATATGAAACATCTTAACTAAGATAAAAAATAGGCCATGTAAGTTCATATTTTTGTCCTGGCATGACAAAGATCGACATTACTTGTAGATCTACCTCGCACTTCGGTCATAGCCAATCAGTAGAGGACCACTGTAGTAAAGATATCTAAACTTACCCCCTTATTCGCAAACGTCACTTATTCATTCGTCGCTAAGTATTGTTTGTCCCTTTCGATCTTATCAATATGTCTATAACAGACCGAGAAACACAAACAATACTTAGCAGCTTGCTAACTAAGGAGAGGCTTATGAATAAGGGGGTTAATCAATAACAATATGGGTGACTAGAATGTCACAGACTGCTATTTTGTTAAGCTATGCAACAAAATACTAGTAGGAACGTCAGCCAGGGTTAGGAAAATATCCAGTGATCATTTTTATAAGTAATACTGAAGTGGTAGTAACACTGGCAAGCATTGCCAAAATGGAGTATAACGACACAATTATTACTAGAAATAAGATTATATTATGATCTCCTGCTTATTATCTGACAATTAATCGTCAGAAAATAAAATTACTATCATATTTAAGCACAATTAGTGTTAATGCGAATTGGAGCTGAAATCACATCTAAATAGTAAATCTAGGAACAAAACTAGGTGCCTAATTAATTTTGCGAACTATATTTTGGCCCATTGTCTTCGCCTAGCTGGCTATAGCAATCGTATCATACTCTTTATATCATTAGGTAACATGAGGCTAGCAATTACTAACAAATTGTAGCACATATTATTTATGCAAGTTACAACTTAAAATACATGTAAAGCAATAATATCTGAGTGACAGACAATATTATTCATATTTACAGAAAATCGAAACATTCCAAACATTAACATTTTAATCAGATTTTTTTATTAAAATGACTGCAAATATTGACTTGTTTTTAAACTAATAACTTATTCAGTAAAATGTATGCGTAACTGCAATTATTGTAATCTAATCAATCATTAATAGAAAAATACATACTAGTGTATCGTAGATTATATAAAGATTGTATTTACTTGTTGGAAATTATAATGAATGTATCGAATGTTGAATGTAATGACAAGTTTGTGATACGAGTCGATTTTATAACAATAACTAACAAAATGGATTGGTTTATTAATGACACGCAGAAGAGGATAGTGAAGTTATTCCCTAGCACGAATTAGAATAAACGTATGAGCAGCATTGCATATTGGCGCAATGTGAACACTAATGAGCTGAACTTTGAAGATTGCTGTTAAGATATTATCCCTTAGCTTGTTAAAACCTGTATGTTAATACAATAAGCGTGTAAGTACAGTCGCCATCAGATATATGGTAGCGGTCGAGGTCCCCAAATAAATCGGAGCAACGTAAAATTTCAATAAATTCGTTACGTAAAAAAGGGCAATAAATTAGAGGCATGTAATTCGTCACAAATTTAGGAGCAACCACTTTTCAATTAATTCGTAACGTATAATTAGGCAAACATATTGGAACACAGAGATAATCAGAAATATCTGAGCAGTCAGGATGGTCGTAAATATCTCAACATTTATGGAAAATATACCTTAGCGTCATATACATATCGCTTTAAATTCTTTATGGTCAGCCACAAGTCTTGACTAGGTTGTCAATAATTTGAATTTAGAACAGAGTGGTTTGTTATGACGTTCTTCGAAAAGAGTAGACATTTGTCATCGTGACAAATATATTTCTGTCTCTTTCGCAAATTGGACAGATATTATGCCTAAATCATTAAAATGAGTTATCTATGTAGTTAACCGCTGTTTTGACGTATTACCAAAATTGGCAAAGGTAGCCAAGAACAAGGTAAGGAGCAAAGCTAAATTTCGTGAGAAGATGTCGGGTACTCTGCGGTGGCGCAATTAAAGTTCGAATAATAATTATATTGAAGTAGGTATTATTAAACGGCGATTACAATGGGATTTGAAAGTACTGTTGACACAACAGTGTATAAGTCAATCTAGAATATATTCATAATCATACAGGGTGGCCAAATAAGATACACACTTTATTTTTGAAATTTAATTCTATACATAACACAAAAAATATAAAGTATCACTGGTTAAATAAAATTATTTTGGATCGGCAATTACATATGGAAAATAATCAGACAAATATCCACCTCCAGTAGCATCGCAGATGCCAACCCTTTTCATCGCATTTTTCATCCATCACTGTTTCACACATTTCCGGCGTTATTTCAGTGATCGTGGTTCGAGTATGTTTTTAATTGCTAAAGGTTCGTTGGCCAATTAGAAAAGACAAATCCTTTTAAATAACCGCACAGAAAAAAAATCCGGAGCTGTCAAATCTGGCGATCTTGGGGGCCAGTTAATGTCACCTTTTTATCACACTTGCTGTCTCAGCGCGCCATTGCTTGCATGCATAGTGGGAGTAATAGAAAAGTGAAATTCCCTAGGGAGTAATAGAAATGTCAGTAGGTACCTACGTCATTTAATAATATTTTGTCTTAAAACTTATTTTTTTGAAAGAGAAATTCTGAATGTATAAGACATACTAAGTAGTATTTGTTTTTAGGGACCATAATTATCTATCATCGATTTTGATAAAAAAACTGCATTTATACATTAGAAAAAAAACGTGTTGAAAACAATGACTGTATTTTATTTATTTTAGACATCATGCTTCTTAGGGGATATGGTTTCTAAAAACAAATACTACTATTTACTGCTTAAGACCTACACAATGGATATCCGAATAGAAATAGTGCAGATAAGTTTATTTTTTCAAAACAACCGAATTCGATTTCCCTGCTGGGTATTTTTTTTTCTAATATATGAATGCAGTTTTTCTGTTTATTAAAATCGATGACATGGTATCTAAGAACATATTTTCGTGTATCCGATAGTTTCAGACATTCCCATACTGACTGATTTTAATGAGCCACCATTTTAGTAAAGCAACAATAGCATAAACATATATATTATTATGATTATCATATTATATCATATATGTATAATATCACTGTTACTGATGTCAAGCCTCCACAGGCTACGTCTACCGCTTACTATCGGACGGTCCGTGTGCGTGTTTGCCACCAACATACAATTATCACTAATAATACACGTGGGAAAAGGAAATTCGTAACTCGTGTAGATTTAATTTATCTCCACTCAACTTAATTTTTTTCGCACTTGTATCGTAATTTACTATTTTACTTGCAGAAAGTCGTTACAGGTTGTCACAAGGTTTAGAACGATTTTCGTAAATTCTTGATATGAGGTTCGACTTACCTATGTTGGAATTTCGCTACAATTGTGGTATTTTTGTGACAATATATAATTTTGCTTCGCTTAAAAGACGGTATTTATTGTTGATTGCAAAAAGTTCTTGCAATATATTTGAAACACAAACAACCACACGGCCTGTCTGATGATAAGTGGTAACCATAGCCCATGGACGCCTGCAATGGGAGAAACAGTCCATTTACAATTCTCGGTGTTGTCACCGTGGTAAAATAGGATCCGCAAATGACTTTAGGTATTGTTTAGGTATCATTTGCTAGCTTTACGATTTTATTTACTTATCCCATATTAATATGATTACATCAATATAAAATCAAAATTGAATTTATGCATTTTCGATAATGATGCTTGAAAACTTCTCTTTTATCTAGGAAACTCATTTACTCACCCACAACAGTCGTCAAAATCATCTTTGACATTGACAACTTAAAGTAGTAGTGGTGACAACATAGTAACAAATTAAAATAAACTATGTGACGCAGACTTAAGGTGTATTTCCTATAAATGTTCCGATCTTTATGATCATCCTGGCTGCTTCGATATCTTTGAGTCATGTTCGTTCCGATATCTTTACCTACTTGTACGTTACGAATTTATTGAAAAGTGACTGCCCCTAAATTTATGACGAATTACACGCTCCCAAATCATTGCTCTTTTATCACGTAACGAATTTATTGAAATTTTACGTTGCTCCGATTTATTTGGGGACCTCGACCGCTACCATATATCTGATGGGGACTGTACAACTGCATTTGCCGCTTAGGACAGCACAGGGGGGTTACCATGACGTACTAATGCGGTTCTGTTTAGGTCGAAAGAAAGGGACATGAGTATACGAGTCGTATACATATATTGCTTTCCCTGAACCTAAACTGAATTAGTAAGTCGTGGTAACCCCAGGAATCGTATATACAAATTGTTTACTTCGAGCGATTAGTAGTCAAAATGTGTCTGTTGTGATAATTAAATTCAGATTGCCAAATTTTTGTATTTTACAATATACTTTTCCAACACTGCCTTCGATTTGAATACAAAATACCGTGTTTTTGTGTATGTTTAAATGTCTATGGTTTATTTATTAGTACTTCCAGTCAATGTAATATGTTTAAGGCTTTTATTTAACTAAATATATTATTTACCTAACAAAAAGGTTTATGATTTCAACTCTCACGATTATTACTCATATTTTAACGATTATCGGGACTGAATCGCGTAAACCTTTGAAGCTATTAATAAATTTTCTCGCCAGTCTGCCTGCAACCACGGGTGTAACGTCATCAGCGTACGTCAGGATAATATTAAACGCAAGATAACGCGTTTAAGTCCCGTTTGTCGTTAAAATAAGAAGGTGTTTTATCAGAAACAAAGTACCTACCGCTACAGCTGGATTTAGATATAGCTGCCACTTGAGTGTATTTTAATAAACGCCACGAATGGTCATTTAACTGTCGTTAAACTAAAAATAAAAATACAGAGAAATAGTCATAACTCATTTTATTGATTTCCTTATTACTAGCTTGTCCCCATGACTGCGTTGTTTTCCGATTCTATCGATCTTTCATTATTCGCAGCTTCCGCTTTATACTTTTTTTCTGTAACAATAATTTATAAAAAACAATGAATTCATTTTGTAGACTCAACTCCAAGTATTGAGATTGGCAACGCCCTCTATGTGAAGATCACATCAACTGTCCAATACAAAAGGATGAACAATATTATTATATAGTTTATTATATAGTACGTGTAAGATAATTAGTGTAACCTGCTATAATTACTTGCGTATTTTTTGCATGCAATTAGTTTTACCACCCTAAAAAATAAATTACAGACACAAGACCGACAACATCGTCAACTCCTCGTGATGCCTCGTAGAGAGGCGAAACACGTGTAGAGTATAGTATTATTGGTGATGGTTTGTTATAGTTATTTGCGTATTTATTTTTGCGGCGGTAGGGTGGGAAAATTAATTGCATGCAAAAAATACGCAATCAATTATAGCGGGTTACACTAATTAACTTACACGTACTATATAATAAACTATATAATAATATTGTTCATCCTTTTGTATTGGACTTCGTTGTGCAATACAATAATGTCGATAATAAAAAAGCTCTCTGAGATTTGCAAAGACTCGCCACAAGCTGCCTATACCGTTCTCACTAAAGCCGCTCAATTCAAATGGACTTTTCTACTAAGAGTATTAGAAAATGCTAATCTATCCTTTGATTGCTTAACAAATATTTTACACACCAGTTTTCTACCAAACCTACTAGGTGGTGAGATAACTTCACTAGAAGCGGACTTATTTTCTTTACCTGTACACAAAGGCGGTCTAGCCATCCCCGCACTTTCTAAAATGACAAACTTAAATTATGAAACCTCCAAAAATGGCTGTTCAATCCTCTCATCCGCCTTAATTGAAAATAATGAACTAGACCTCACTCAACATCACATGTCCCTCGCACATTCAAGAAAGGAATGCCGGAAAATTAAAAATTCTCAAGATGATGTAACTTTGGACTCTATTTTAAACAAACTTTCTCCTAACAAAAAACGAGCAGTCGAACGTTCAATTTTCACGAAAACTAAAACTAAATCGTCTACTTGGCTCTCGGTTATCCCTACAAGAAAAGACCACTTTGACCTATCCCCAATGGAATTCAGAGATGCATTGGCACTAAGATACCACAGAACACCTATCTCCATGCCTAAATCATGTGACGGCTGCGGCAATGATGTTTTTGACGTGGACCACGCTCTCTGCTGTAAAACTGGCGGATTAATTACACGCCGTCACAACAAAATCCGGGACCTATTTTGTGAGCTATGTCAGCACGCCTGGGGGAATGTAGTCAAAGAACCCCTCATCACGGAAGGTGACTGCGGACTTCGGGGAGACCTTTGCTGCCGGGGCGTTTGGGATGCACAGAGGGAGGCGTTATTTGATATCCGTGTCGTAGACACTGACGCTCCCTCTTACATCTCACGTCCGGTAGCAGCCGTACTTAAATCCGCCGAAGAGGAAAAGAAACGAAAATATTTGAACTCTTGTGAAAAACGGCATGCGACATTTACTCCCCTTGTAACATCCGTGGATGGGATATTCGCACCTCAGATGTCCGCTTTCGTGAAACATCTCGGCGAAGCAATCGCTGATCGTTGGGACAGATCCCTCAGCGTAGTAATGGGCTGGCTTAGATCGAAAATTATAATTTCCATACTCCGTGCTACAAGCATGTGTATTCGGGGTACGCGCCACAAATTTAACTCCTTCAAAAACTTCTTTGGCCTAAAAGATGGCGCAGCCCTACCCAATCTTTCCTCTACCTGACTAGAGTACCTAATATCTCCATCAGTGCTTGCGTGATAACAATTAATTTATCCTTTGTTACTATATTTTTGTTAATAAATGATTTTCCCTCCCTTAAAAAAAAAATAATGTCGAGTCCCGCATATGTTACAGTAATCTGATAAGTAATATCGATCAGTAAGTCACTAACACTGCTTCCTAGGTGATCTCACCTCGTAGGAACAGCGGTGGCAGAGTCGCAACGGTGAGGTACCCGGTGTGGCCCGGCGTGCTGGGCGGCCATGCGCCCACTACGTAGTTCGTGTCTGAGGTCGGCTTCTCATCTACCGGGTTGTCTGAGCTCTGGAACAGTAAGATGGAAATTAAATTAGTCATTGGGGGGGGAGCCAAGAAAGAGAACGCATGTACAATGTATTTATACAGGGTGTTTTTTTTTCGACCGTTCAAATTCTACGTAGTGAATGTGTAGGTCATACTCACCAACTTTTACTATGGGGACAAAGTCGAAATCGCGAAAAAAAAATCAGCTGTTTCATACAAATTGGCGGCATTACGCCGGCCGAAATGTATGAAACAGCTGATTTTTTTTTCGCGATTTCGACTTTGTCCCCATAGTAAAAGTTGGTCAGTATGACCTACACATTCACTACGTAGAATTTGAACGGTCGAAAAAAAAACACCCTGTATTTTTTTCTAGCATGAATGACTTGATGAAATTGTCATCTGATTTACGGGACAAAATAATGTCGATCGAAAAGTTGATTGGCCCACCTATAGACAATGGTAAGGAAAGGAACTCTTCGTGTCAGAGTCCAAATTCTACTTGACCGTACAGTCAGCGTTAAATAATAGCACCTAGCAGGTAAGGAAGGCAGGCGGTAGGCAAAGTGGCTACATACGAGTATATAGTTCGATATACCATACCTATTAAAAATAGGATGTGGTGTTGATGCTACAACGCTGAAGAAAAGTGAATAAACACAATTGGAATAAATAAATTTGTTACAACACATTTATTACCTACACCGGAACTTACGATGTTTGTCATATTTTGAACATTTGAACTCTCCTATTTTTTTTTTTAAACTGACTTTTTTTGTCATTATACAAACAACTTTACTAAAACTTACACGTCTTTTGCCTACATAAAAACGCCTAACATAAAAATATATTTATTTATTTTATTTTTTACCTAAGGCCAGAGAAACAGGCCTATTTTGACAATTTGTTTGCCTTGTATTACTATCCGTCTCATACCAAAACAATTATACTTTATTTCCCAATAAACTACACTGGATTAGTAGGTATTAGGTAAATAACATATGTATATTCCGCGACCTATGTAGTACCTACATGTATCTACTTGAATTTTACGAAGTTATTTGGTTTTAAATAGCATCAATCAGGCAGAAAAACGAATAGTACCTAATCGAAGATCTGCCAAAAAACAACCGGTTAATGTTTCAATTCGCCGCAAATACTTAGTTGCTTGAGTGTTTGTATAAAATAACAACCATAGGTGTGCCAATTTTGAAGACGCGGTAACTGACAGGCGTGCATAATTTACGCTAGTTAATTAGACCCGAGACGCAAGCACGATGCGTTACACAAATACCGATAGAATTATGTAATATACTAAAAAGGCCTACTGGAACTAAAACTTTACTACTTTATCGTGATGTATTAAAGACCACACACATCCTAGGTGGTCTATACTAAATATAAAAATTTAGTGATGTGTTGTACCTACTGTTAATTATGGAATACACGTCCAGTACTTGATTTTATGCTGATGATGCGAATTAACGGATGACCACGTTTATATTATATAAACATAAAAGTGTGATCGGACGACGCCATGCGCCATAGTGCTAAACCTGTAAGAGCCACAGATGGGAACTACTACGAATACAAGAATGCAATCCATCATGCTAGGTACAGGTTTACTATGTTGCTAAACGGGTGATGAGTGTCGGGATGACGCCATGCGTCATAGCGCTAAACGTGTAAGACCAACAGACGTGAATTACCGTCGATACCCCATTAGCCGCTGTCGACCGAATACGTGCTTGATGGTGCGGTACAATCCCATTGAAAATTACTATTGCGATTGATCAATAAAACCCACTTGTAAAATAAATATAATACTTACTACAACTTTTCAATTTTATTGCCACGTAATGAGTAGAGTGAAAAAGAGGTATCTAGTCTAGACTAGACCATATTTTCGACTGTTGGTGCAGTCGACTCTATTAAGTACCTAACGATTTTGATCCTTGTGTTGTATATATAAGGTCCTAATTTATTAGATGCAGATATTTTTACAGCTGATAGTACTCGGTCTCTGGAGTATATTAAACCGTGAAACATTATAGCTTTTACGATGTTTTTTTGGAGAAAACGGAAAAGCAAATTTCCTACGTAAAAACACCCTGTTTATGTGATTATTAAATGAAAACTCATTGAACAGATTCTAGTACCTCTTTTACGTACCACTTAACTGGAACTGGCCACTTCTCGTCGATAAAATAAATACTTTAATGTCAATGTCATGTTATTTTCCTTTGGATTGTGTCCTTTGATGACATGACAGACAGTGTTATTGTGACATGTGATAATGCACACATGATGATTTTTTTTAGACGAAATTATAATTATTTATTTTGTTAGGAAAATGAAATCAAAAAAATTACATGAAAAGATTTCTTAATTTATATTTAAAGTTAATTATTTTAATGTAAAGTATCATGTGTTAAAATATCTGCAACTAATAAATTAGGACCTTATATATTTTAGACATTACTGTATCTATCCATTGTGCGTAAAGCAGTGTTTGTTGTTGGTTCCTGCTTGTGTACATTGTGCATCAAGGGAGGTAAGTACGGAATTACTAACGAGATTGTTAGGTTCCCCTCACCAACCGTGATGCATACAATGTTTTTCATCACACTTGCCAACCAAAAAATAAGTTTTAAGACATAATATTATTTTCATCACACTTGCTGTCTAAGCGCGCCATTGCTTGCGCGCGTAGCGGGAGTAATAGAAATGTCAGTACGTCATTTAATAATATTATGTCTTAAAACTTATTTTTTGGTTGGCAAGTGTGATGAAAAACATTGTATGCATCACGGTCGGTAAGCGGAATACTAACTCGAGTCATAAAAGCCCTCCGCCTAACGGCGTCGGGCTTCTAACAATCTCGCTGGTGATTCCGTACTTACCTCCCTTGATGCACAATGTACTATAAATGACGTACTGACATTTCTATTACTCCCTAGGGAATTTCACTTTTCTATTACTCCCGCTACGCGCGCAAGCAATGGCGCGCTTAGACAGTAAGTATGATGAAAAATAGTTTAATCTATCAACTTTTCTTGTCTGCAGAATTATCACAGTCTTGTTGTGCTAATTCTTCTGGCATTAGTCTTACTACAAAAAAGTCTGCCGCTTGCTGCTGCAATAGAAGGAGAGCCTCAGAATGAGCACCACTTGTGTGCCCGCTGATACCGCAAGGGGGTCAGGGCGCGGATCGCAATTATCGATGTCACGGGGCTCGCGCGACCTTCGCACCATCGCAGCCGGTCTTCCACATGGGAATCAAACCAACATTGATATGTTCATGGTATATGGCCAGGGTGATCCACAAAATGGCCATCAAATGCTACTAAACATGAAAGAGATTTACGTGTAAGGATACGGAGGATGAGTGCTGCGTGTATCAATTTTGTTATGACCCGCGTTGCCACACCTACCTAATGTCTTAATAAATATCGTCAGTACACAAGTACTCTGAACACAAAAACATGAAAGCTGTACCTACGCCAAACTAAATTGCCTTTCAGAAACGGTCACAACATTTTGTCGACAAGTGCCGCTTCTTGCAATACATTACGCCTACCTATTATGAATTTCTATATTAACCTATACATATAAACTTAAACCGTTATTCAAAAATAATTGTGAATGGTACATCAAAGATTTGATTGAATGAATTTGTCAAATATGTTGCGACGACATGCACGCCCGCCCCTGCACGGTGTTAAGAAAAATCCTGCCCACCGCGGCTCAATGGCATAATCGTTTTTGAGGGCAATTTTGAGCTCGAGTTAGATATCCATGTTTGTATATATGGTCGCAGAAAGTAAGTTTGGTAGGGTATGTACCTACTGATTCCGTGCTGTATACAGCACGTTGACATATTTAAAGAAGCTGCAATGCTTACTTGCGCAAGCTCCAGAATTAATCAAAACAGCAAAGGCAGCATTTAACGGTACTGTTAGGTTTTAAATGACAGGCGAGCGGTGGCGCCTTCTAATGACAGAGCGGAGATGTCCTCTCATCTCGTGGGATTACTAAATGTAGCACATTACATGGGGTGTATTGCATAGCTTTTG
>JALPQI010003472.1:0-78307 GCA_025490895.1 Thaumatotibia leucotreta
CATAAGTTTCGGAAAAACTCATTGGTACGAGCCAGGATTTGAACCCACGACCTCCAGATTGAAAGTCAAACGTCTAAACCACTGAGCCACCACCGCTTCCAGATACCTATACAGGGTGTAAGTCTAATACGGGCGAAGCTCTTAACGGGTGTTAGGTTTACGACATAATAAGTACATTCACATAACTTTTACTTAAAATTAGAGCAACTAATTTTTCCATACAAAATAATTCGGCGCGCAATGTAGAGCAACATACGCGAGTTAAATACTCGTTGACAGCTAATTTCAAAAGCAGATGACATAACTACCATGTCAACAATAACAAATTTTCGTACCTACATTGCTGCTCCGATAATCTTAAAAAAATTCTGTGGGGTCATAATTAAGAGTAACTTTAAAAAAACCTTGTAATCTATGATTACACTAATGAATCCCATGCCTGGTTTAATTGAACGCCCGTATTAGACTTACACACTGTATAAACAAGAATATCAAAAACTAAAAAAATTAATAATTGTGTTTTGTAATATATGTAGGTATGTAATACTGGGCGTTTTAATAATACAGTCGTATTTTAACAGGGCGCAGATGAGACGCGGGTAGTGCCGCGCAGACGCGCACCGCCAACGCCACCGTGTGACAGTCACAGTCAGTTGCCCGTGCGCCGTAGGTTAGGGCCCCCTCTCACCTAGCGTCTCCCGAACGTCGACGCCTCACCAACGCCCGCGCGGCGTCGACGCCGCGCTCCTGCGTCTAGGCTGCGCCTGTCGAACGTCAACGTCGCATTGACGTCCGCGCGGCGTCGGCGCCGCGTTAGCGCCGCGCCTCCTCGACGTTAATGGCGGCTGTCGAGCGTCGAAGCGCCTTGTCGGCGCCCACGCAGCTGCTCTCCCCCCGCACCCTGCCCGCCGCATCTTACTTACTTTACTTGACTAGTCTTTACGTAATCCATGACTTTATTTGATAATCGAACAAATTTTGAACAGTAAGGTACGTGTATCTTATTTGGTGCCTTTCAACTGATATTATTGAGACGCGGTGGGTTGCGTGCTCTGTCCGCCGCAGTGACGCTGCGTGGGCGCCGACAAGACGCTTCGACGCTCGACAGCCGCCATTAACGTCGAGGAGGCGCGGCGCTAACGCGGCGCCGACGCCGCGCGGACGTCAATGCGACGTTGACGTTCGACAGGCGCAGCCTAGACGCAGGAGCGCGGCGTCGACGCCGCGCGGGCGTTGGTGAGGCGTCGACGTTCGGGAGACGCTAGGTGAGAGGGGGCCCTAATGGATGGCTATTTGGGCGTTTCAGAATTAATTTGCGATTCTCGTGTGCGTACTGAAGCGATTATTTGTCTTTTTCAACGTCTGTAAGGATTACGAATTTGTTTAGGGATTTGATTTGCTAGAGATTTGGATATTGTTGTGTAGGTAATTTCAACGTAGGTGTTTCGTATGAACGAAATAATACGTTGGGGTTAAAATAATAAAAAAATCTTTACTTCTTTGTCGTGTTAGCGACTGTTAATTGTGTTCATTATACTAATTTAGAAATTGTTTGTGTAGGTAATTTTAGGATTACGAACTTGTTTAGGGATTTGATTTGCTAGAAATTTGGACATTGTTGTGTAGGTAATTTCAACGAAGTAATTCGTTGAAGTTAAAATAAAACTACTGTTAACTGTGTTCATACATACACTAATTTAGATATTGTTTGTGTTTGTAATTTAAGGGTTGGTATTTCATTCCATATACCTATCTACGCTAAAGTCAAAATTGAGGTATTCTTCACTTGTTTGTCGTGTCACTGTCATATACGTCTTATCATAATTTGTTCATACACGCGAGTTTGCATATTGTTTGTGAAGGTTATATTAAATAGATTCTGAATAAAGGTAGTATATGCTGACCTTAATTTTCTTTACTTGTTTGTTGTGTCTTTCATAACTTGTATTCGCATATACAGGGTGTAAGTCAAATACGGGCGAAGCTCTTAACGGGTGTTAGTTTACGACATATAAGTACATTCAATTAACTTTTACTTCAAGTTAGAGCAACAAAAAATTTCCATACAAAATAATTCGGTGCGCAATGTAGAGCAACATACGCGAGTTAAGCACTCGCTGAGTAGTAGGGATTCGCCGTTTCTGCCCCCGGTTTTTGGGCGGGCTTGTGTACTGCCCCGCCCACAATCATGGCCGCCGAAACTAAAAAAAAAAACCACAAATACCCCCCACTTGGAGCGTTTGGGAGTGGTCCCAGCTATGTAAAATGGCGCCTTCCGTGTTTTATATCGTGGTCTACTGCTACAATGCACCGCACCAATAAAACCTTTCTCGACTCTCCATTGTTCTCCGGAAAGGGATCGATCCATTGTCTCACATCTACCTGGTCAAACGGTCGGCCAAACAGGACGCCTATTCCTTTTTGATGTGTAAATTATATACTGCTGTGATTTGTCAATGACATCTAAATATAAGCAAATACCTAACAAGTGGGCGGGTATATAACTATGTACGTACATACAATTTCTTCAAAGGGGTAGTATTTAAAGGTATAACAAAAAAAACCCCTAACCTAATTCTAATATTCAGTAGGGGAGCAAAAACGATGTGTACATAGTTTGTTAGGTGATTCATTATTTCCGTGTTTACTTTATGTAAAGTGAACAATGAGGTAGGTAAATTTATTACGGTATTATATGTATTGTTTATTATTGCTTTTGACTCATACATTTCAAAACTATTGCTACCATTGTGTGTGGTCGAATAAATATTCAAAGAAAAAGTCAATTGTTTGGAATTTATTATGCACTATTCCATGATTTAAAAAATGTACAAGCTTCGACAGGTTCAAATTGAGTACGGTGACTTTACTTCATACTTTTTTTTTTTTTTGTGAGATTTGAATGATTTATTTTAATATCAAATTACAAAATAAATTACATGAATAAATCCACTTCGCAGGCTTCGTCAGGTAGGTACAAAAATAGATCCGCCACAGGCTTAGTCACACTACAATCAATGATAAAATCCGCCACAGGCTTCGTAAATATTACATTATATTACAAGTAATGACAAAAGACCACCCCGGGTCGCATCTGGTCCAAAGGTTCCCATGACACTAGCAGCATTTCCACGCTGAATCGCTAGGGATATTTGCTGGACCAGGTACGACCCGGAGCGAGGATCGCAGCCCCTATCCCTAAGTCGGCGACCCAAGTCCCTGATGTAATCTTTGGCCTCCGCACCCCATGATCCTGCAGTATCCACCGCAACTGGTATAAAATCATACGTTGGTTCCAAGGCAGAATACTTCGAATGCTTTTGCCTAGCTGCGTATTCTGCAGCCGATCCAGCAGACCTTGTGGTATGGCTCAGGTGGGATGGGGCAAAAGTACTGACGCAAGTAGCGTCCCACAAGAGGCACCGACCCTTCTGCCAAGGAACCAACTTAAGACCATCTGGCCGTTTGCCATCAGTCCGGCACAACCCTGGAGGCTCCAGGACACAGGGAACGTTGGCCATGACTAAAGCCCGGCGAACGATCTCATTGATGGCATGGTGACGCGGAAAACGCCCCATGCTTTTCTGGCAACTCAGGCCGTGGTGGCCATCCTCCTGCACCGTGGCCCCACAAATGCACCGATGGACCTCGCATACCTTACTACCCAGCCTCAAGGCAACAGCGATCCTTAGAGAGCTATTGTCTAGGACGGTGCCTAACTGGGGAGAAGGTAATGCGTGCAGCCACGCTCCTGACTCGCACCTGGAAGCGGCTCGAAGGCGCGCTAAATCTGAGCCAATAGCCTCTTCCGACAAATCCGCAAATATCTTCCTGCACAGTATGTCATCCCATCCCATCCCATCATTTGTCAGCCTCTGTAGCCTAGTTGGTAGTGACCCTGCCTACGAAGCTGGAGGTTCCGGGTTCGAATCCCGGCGAGGGCATTCTTTGTGTATTTATTTATCACAAATGTTTGTTCCTTGGTCATGGTTGTGTATGTATCTAAGTATCTATACGTATCTATCTATTATATATATCGTCGCCTGGTACCCACAACACAAGCCTTAATTGAGCTTACCGTGGGACTAGGTTGATTTGTGTAAGATGTCCCAAGATATTTATTTATTTATTTATTTATTTATTTATTTATCCTCTCTGGGTAGCAGGATTGACTGGCCGCTCATTGCAAAATTGACCAATGCCTCAGCTACAAATGGTATCTGAAAGTTGCCGCCATTGTCAGACAATATTCGAGCGACAAGTCCCAAAGTCCCATGAGCCGAGGCGAGAAAGGCTACTACTCCTACTTCATGGCAACGACGTATCCCCAATCCACCGTAGCGCACCGGAAGTGCCACCTGGCACCACTGAGTCTCGCCCAGATGCACATTCAGGATAGACTCGAGGGCCAGCTTTAATGTGTTGTCCAATCTGGCAACATCGCCCTCGAACATCCACGTTGGAGAAGTTCTCAGTACGTACATTATACGTGGTACTGCAAAATAGTTGCGAAGAAGAACCAACGACACATGCGCTGACAGGTGGCTCAGGTGTTCTTGAGCTTTAACAAAAGCCGACCTCTTCTCCTCCAGTGCAGAACTGACTCCCTCTGGAAAAATGGGGGCACCTAAAAGAGAAAAACTCGACTTCTGTAGACGCCTTACACCTGGAAGTACTGACTCCAATTCCGACAGCGCACGAACGTCCTCGGTACCGCAACAAAAAACTTCGCACTTGCCAGGATTTATCTCCAGTCCGACACTCCTCAACGCCGGTATCAGCGTACGAAGATCCTCCAGTACCTTTTCTGGTTTTCCGCCAATCGTCCCATCATCTAAGTACCATACGTTTAGTGGTGAATTCAATGAGGAAATCGCTTTTTGTATGGCCAAACAAAATATTAAAGGTCCCAAGGGATCT
The DNA here is from genome assembly GCA_025490895.1 of Thaumatotibia leucotreta. Classification (NCBI taxonomy): domain Eukaryota; kingdom Metazoa; phylum Arthropoda; class Insecta; order Lepidoptera; family Tortricidae; genus Thaumatotibia; species Thaumatotibia leucotreta. The sequence continues at coordinate 4,921 of JALPQI010003472.1, forward strand.
CCCTGCTGGGCACCCACTTGCGACGGTATTAGGGCACTATTATACAGCAGATTGCTATTGGCATGGTAGCATTGGTGAAGGAACGGATAAATTGAAGGTACCTTATCCAGAACTTCGCAAAGAATAGTGTCCCTTTCGACACTGTTGAACGCATTCTTCACGTCTATCTTCAAAATAACGGCGTCGGTATCCAAATTTGCCAGCGCAAATGCTCGAGTGGCATGTATGGCGGCCTCACAGCCCTGAGCGGTACCAAAACCAATTTGAAATGGCTGGAGGTAATGGGCCATCGGCTCCTTAACCGTTCGACAGCATAGTTTGGCGGTAAGACGACGGATTGTGCAACCTATGGCTATAGGCCTAATACCTTCATCCTTCTTTGCAAGGGCGCACAAGGAAGCCCCATAAAGATAAGGGATTACAAGGGGATTCAGTGATCCACTTAAAAGGAAATTGCACAGGTTTGCCAACGAATCCAGAAGCCGAGTGCCGTTGCTACCTGCCGCAGGGGATGTCAATTTTTTAAGGTGCTGCGGACGCAAACCGTCCAATCCCGAAGCAGACCCATTGTAAAAGGAGCCCAACGCCTCCTTGACATCCTCTGGCGTCACCGATAGACAAACGCTCGAAATATCCGGTTCCGGTGGAAACGCAAGAGGCCTGGATGGCGATGGATGTTTCTCACGGAGGGACGCTAATATTTCATCGTTTGATGGAGCCAGCGACGAGTCTGACAGCAAGAGCCGGACCGCACCTCTCAAATCGCCGTCGTGCACCTTTGCCTCTATAGTTTTATACAGAGACCTTGGTTTCTGCGTTGGACTTTCTGAAAAGTACAATGTTGCACTGCTCACATTCTCCTTCACCTTTGACGTCAAGGACCGCCTCGTATCTTTCTCCGGAACCCTCAAAGCAGCAAAAGAAAAAGAGAGCAACGAATACCAATCCTTAACATTGTTTGACCGAACTCAGTTATCCATAATCGAGCTCAATTTCTCTGCTGCCAAATATCTTGCACCTTTAGGAATGTGTTTCAGGACACCAACCTTACTTTTAAGCTCTCTCAATCTGTCAAGGCATACCCGGTCATCGGTGGCCGCTGCCAAAGAAGAACCGTCATTATTCTGCGACCCCGATACTGCACCGCCAGGCCCCGGAACCACCAGGGTGCTCGGACTATGAGAGACAATGTCCCGGTCAGTGGCGGCCGTACCTTAAGTGCGCTCGTGCGCTGCACTACCATAAAATTAAACAGAATCGTCATCAATAAACATTTTCAAATATATGTACCCATTTCGTCCATACGACATTCCTACATTTTAATTTTCATATTTAAAAAAATCTATGGAACCGTTCACTACGGCGAAGTCCTTTAAACTATTTTTTTCGCACGTACTAAAAGTCATCCATGCGCTCGGCGGAGCGCACTCGCCATCGAGTCGAAATTGTATGGGAATCGCGAAACACCTCTGGCGCGTGAGACGGAAGATGCTACGTACAAACTGTATGAAGATATATGCGAATTTGGAGCGCCGTCCCGACTGGGCGGTGCCGATGACTTCCGACTAGACACGAAGTGGCGCGCGTCGGCCGGAGCGGCGCGCAATATTACCCGACCAAGCGAAGTAATCGAACAAAATGTATAGCTTTTATTACTCCCGAAATGTGACTTGATTTAGTCGCGTAATATCTTTGCACTTGTTGTTTCTGTTTGTTATTACACGGAATTTATTCATTTTCTTATTAGCATAATTATAAAATTAAAACTGTAGGTAAAGTAGGTAAATAAAATAATATTTTATAAAGTCAAAAGCTGTATGTGTGAAAATAAATGTTCAAATTGCATTTTTTTATTACGACATTACTTTCCATACTAACTACCTATAGGTAGGGTGGTACTAAGTGCACCACCGGTTCTCGAAGTCAGCAGCCGCCACTGGTCCCGGTGGACTCTTGCAATATGTACGTTAAGACCTCTCGGTACAACATAAAGTCTAGGCGAGCCTGGGCAATAAGGGCAGGCGGACTTAGAGGGGCTGCTCATTATCACATTTGTTGCCTTACACAATTAATATCACACTTGTAAACAAAGTTCATGCAAAAACATGTAAGTTATCAATGTAAGCGAAAAGAACATCACAATATTAAAATATGATTATAAAAATTAGCACAGCTATGTCAGAGATAAAATAAAATATCCATAAATAAGCTTTTAAAATTTTAAGATTAATGTTTAAAAAAATAATATAAAAAGAACATATTTCAAATCAAATACCATGGCAGAACAAATACAATAAATAAAGAACTTTCTGCATATTAAAACTTAATAATAATAAAAAAAAAAACACGCAAATGAAGGAAAAAAAAAGAAAATATATAAAAAAATCAAATGTTAAAAATGCAAAATTCGTCGTACACAATAAAAAAAAAGTAAAAATAAAAAAACATTACTTTAATTAAAGTCTCGAGGATCGAACCCGGGTCACCGACGACGACGACATCTGCACAATACTTCCAAATCGACCACGTAAACCTTCATACTTGTCAAACTTCATACTTGTGTAATTATAATTGCCGATTTCTACGAATGAACTTTTGGGTAAGACTCACCATTTTTCAATAGTCTTAACGTCATATATATAAGGCTCATTACTAAACTGTCACAAGTTTATTATTAGAAATCGCCAACTGTATGTATCAACACAACCTACAAGTTTGAACAGGTTAATATTAGGAAATAAATACATGCCTATTATTCTTTTTCTGGTAAGCTTTCAAACCTTTGTTAAAACGAATAGTTTTTTCATGTTTTCGCTATTGATGAAATAATTTATTCAAGTTTAAGCATCTTGGTGTACCGAGCGAGTTCCGACTGGTTTTTATTGGGTATACTTACTATTCCAGTCAAATTGAACCTGTTAGAACAAGATGCATCGAACAGCAACGGTATATTTTTTATTACATATCTATTATTCTGTTTCTGGGAAGCTTTCAAATCTTTGTTAAAAGTAATAGTTTTTTCATGTTTTCACTTTTGAAGAGATCATTTTTTATTCAGGTATTCTTGGTGTACCGAGCAAGTTTCGACTGGTTTTTATTGTGTATACTTACTATTACAGTCAAATGGAACCTGTTAAAACCAGATGCATGGAACAGCACTGGTATATTTTTTATAACTTTTGGATTCGTATAAAAGCGTTCTCTCAATGCCTTTACTTAAATAGTCTCTCAGTTTCTTTCTACAGACTGGTGTACCGGCAGTCAGATAATATCAGTGTATTAGTGAAGTGTTGTGATCAAATCATCTTCATAATGGATGTAAGTATGTAAATGAAGTGTTTATATTACAGTAATAATTAGTTTTACTCAAGTGTTTGTTGTCTTTTGACTATTTAAATGTGAAATAAATTGTTTCATTTCTTTGAAAATACTTTCAAAAACTACCAATAGGTGCTTATATTACAGTAATTATTATTTTTACTCAAGTGTTTGTCGTCTTTGGACTTTTTGTTTTAATAGTTGTGAAATAAATTTATATACTTTGTTTCAGTTCTCTGAAAATACTTTCAAAAATTACTACTACTCCGAAAATCAAGAAGCATCCTCCGATGAAGAGGGTACGGTGGGGTTAAAAATAAAACAGGCGATTGCAAGGAAGAGACCAGCAAACAGCATAGATGGTTTTTTCGAGAGACCTAAGAAGAAAACTAAGGCATCGAAAAGATCATCGAATGTGTCTCAGAGTACCACCGATGGGGTGGCGTATTTGTCTTCGGGAAAAGACGACGGAGCATACGCTTCCCATCTAATCAAAATAGAAGTATACGACATCGAAAAAATCCGAAACATTGCGCCTGCGGAACATTGGAAGCATTGTGATGTGAGACTTAAATATTACACCTGCAATGAGGATGATTCCAATCTACAAAGTGCCCGTGATGTGATTTTTAATATAACAAAAGAAATAGCTTCTAAGGAAAACTGCGTGAAATATTTTATAGACAATGATAAGAATAAATAAATAGTTAGTTTGTAAGTTAAATTGTTAAGTTAAACTGTAAGTAGTGCATTTGTAATAGTTTTGTTAACTAGAAAATAAGTAATGTCTTATATTATATAACTCATGGTTTTTGCATTTTATGTACACCTTTTTAATATGTCCTTTCTACGTTTGTAAATAGCTATATTATGCACTACTTTTTTGTATAATATTTTCTTCGGTTACCGCGAGGATTACTCATGAAATAAAACTATGAAAACGGATAAACTCGCGTATATTAACTAATTTTAACTTCATTCCGACTTTCCGACGTTTCGAACACTTTACAGGGTTCGTGGTCTGCGGATGACTGACAATGGAGGAAATTTGATAGATCTACCTCCATCAAAATAAGAAAGACAAGTACAAAACTACATTTTAAGGGTGGATGTACATACAAAATTTGCAAATTAAGCTAGTTATTCATTACAAATATTTTCAGAATGAAGACAAGAGACAAAATAAATGATCTACGCCGGTTCTATCCCTACGCCACTGCCTGAGAAGTATTTCCTTCCATTGTATGATTGTATTGTTAGGAAAGTATCCCAAAATTGGGACCGGCAAGAAACTAAGGGGGACAACTCTTTTCAAAAAACATTTGTAGTACATCTTAAGATCATCATGCATTAAACCGAAACATACAATTTTGATTAATAAGGAAATTTAAAATAATTTTGAAAAAATTTTGCCAGTACTAAAAAGGGGGGTAATGGTCACCACCGCCAAATACATCAGCCTCACGGTTTATGTCTAGACTGTTCCTTTATCAGATGAACAACTGGATCCCAAGCTGGTGGTAGAGAAAAGCTTCTTTCCATTCTATTAAAGTTTGGATATTTCATTATCTCAATAGCCTCACGCAACATTCTAGGAATGTTTCTCTTCTCCTTAACGAGAACCAAAGGCTTGTCAAACTTAATAGAATGATTCGGTCCATCACTGACATGCTCCCAAACCGCAGACTGTTGTCGACGGTGCTTGACATCGGCTATGTGTTCCTTCACCCTAGTAGTTCGCAGTTCTGTCGCAGTTTCTGAGGCCTGTTAAGTATAACACCCCCTTACTTAATGCAGGAGTGTATAAGCTGGACTGTGAATGTGGGCTTTCATATGTTGGGCAGACAAAGAGGAATATCACTACTAGGGTGAAGGAACACATAGCCGATGTCAAGCACCGTCGACAACAGTCTGCGGTTTGGGAGCATGTCATATATAAGCCAGCTGCATCGTGAAACGTAAGCATTGTTTTTATACTTATTTCATGTTTGTACAAGTTTCAACGAGTTCATCAATTACCTGCTACCAAAATCGGGTGTACAAACAATCAAGTTTGAACATGAACCTTTTTTTACAATCAATGAAGTAGGGAAGGGGATGCTCCTTTCTTATATAAATGGGGCTACCTGCCTTTGAGATCATTCATTGTTGGGTGTAACTTCGGATAGCAAAGTGTCGTGTAAATTTATTTTATAATCGCATTCACGTTATTTCTTGGGCCTAAGCTAGCGCGTAGTGAAATTGCTAGTTTAGACAAAGTCCTTATTCTGCGTAGATTTCACAAATAAGGACCGATTCGAAACGAATTTGCCAAATTAAAAACCTTTTTTCTCGTTTTTTTTCTTTGAACTCTTTTCTGCAACTGGTTCAATAGATATTGACAGTTCATTAAAAATATTATGTTAAAAGTTATTTTTGCATTTAAGTTATCAGAGAAAAGCAAATATGAAATTAATCCAACGCCGCCAATTAATCGTTGACAAATGGCTATCAAATACTATGCGTCCTAATCATTTCATCGCAAAGGAATTAAAAATCCCTCGTAGAACTGTTGATGAAGTAATTAAACGCTACAAGGGGACCTTGTCAATTACTCGCAAGGCAAGAATACACGAACACAAAGGTCCTCATTACCCTAACCTCGAAAGGAAGATCATACGTACAATCCGTAAGAATCGTAGTATGTCTGAACGAGACATCGCAAAAAAAAAATTGTACTTTTCAATCTATGGTTAGACGAGCAAAACAACGTGCAGAGATGAAGACCAGAAAGAAGTCTAAGGTACCAAAAACTTCGGCGAAACAACGAACAATAATAAAAAAAAGGTCACGTAAACTATTTATGACTTTTTGGGTACACAAAATTTTCACTTATTACTCGATGACGAAACCTATGTTAAAGCTGATTTTTCAACTCTACCGGGTGATCAGTATTACACGGCTCCTGAGGGAGAGGTTCTTCCTGATTCACAAACCACGATTGGGATTGAAAAATTTGGCTCCAAATATCTTGTGTGGCAGGCAATTTGTCAATGCGGTGATCACAGCCGAGCTTTTGTCACGACTGGTACAGTAAACAAGGAAATATATATTAACGAGTGCCTGAAGAAAAGGCTGATCCCTTTTGTCAAAAAGCACAGTGCTTTGACATTATTCTGGCCAGATTTAGCCACGTCTCACTATGCCAGGGATACCCTCAGCTTCCTTGAACGTAATGACCTCCAAATAGTGCCTAAGGACCTTAATCCACCAAACGTCCCACAGTGTCGCCCTATAGAGCGATACTGGGCTCTGGTCAAAGAAATATTGCGTAAAACAGGCCAGTCAGCATGTGACAAAAAGAATTTCCTCGCCAAATGGAATGCAGCCTGCAAGAAGGTGACAAAAGACACTGTCGCACGTTTAATGAAGGGTATACGCCAAAAGTTACGGAAAGAGTGGGAAAAAAAGTTTAAGTAATCTAAAAATCAATTAGAAACGTTTTTAACGCCATGTTTTTGTAATGTAAATAAATTTCAGTCCAATATCATTATATTTTGTAAATAAAAATATTGTTTGCTTATGGCAAGTTCGGTTCGGCTCAGTCCTTATATACGTCAGTGGTATTTAGAGGGAGTCTTACCTTATTCTCTCAGAAATGACCAAGACATCATTCCTTTTTACACGCCATGTAATGGCCATGGAACAAAATTTATATCGCCTACTACGGACGTGATTGATGGAGTACTGCCTATGCAAGCGTACTGTTCATTATGTAAACAAACAAAACTATTTGATGTGAAAACAGAACAGTGTTAGTATTATACATAACTTGATTAACTTGTGTTTTAGGTATTGTGTATTTTATGTTTAATTTTTCTTGTTTTAATTTATAGCTCCTCTCAAGTTGGATGTGGATTAAAACGGCGGCGTGCTCATGAAACAAATGAACCTGTAAAAAGAAGTCGTAGTCACACTAACCTCCCATCAACGAGCTACACTGATCGTCCTTCAACCAGTTATGCCGACACAACAACCCAAGCAACCAATAATTATGTAAGTACAAAAGATAATGATAGTATTGAATGTTCTGTGTGCAATGTCTCCATATCAACGAAATATTTAACAAGTCATTTAAATAGCAAAATACACAAAGAAAACTCCCCGCAATCATTTTATAGTGAGTTTGTTAACGTTCAACTCATTGAAAATGCATTCAGAAATAGGATCGCTACTTACAGAATATTATCAAATGAAATTGATCACCAATCCCTTGAAAGACCCGAAACATTTATAGAAAAAAATAAGGACATCATATTCACAATATTAGATCAGTCACTTTCAAATCATAATGCCTTAAAAGTTAATTTTATTGTTAATGCTCTGTTTACTCAAGAAACCAAACAGTTAAAAAATATATTCGATTTTCAATTAAGCAACAATGTGGTTAGCGTTAGCAGTGACAAGAATGCTATTTTATCATGTGTTTTAAATGAAATTTCGAATAGATTAACGAACTTTGAAAAAAAAGATAGCGGATGGAGTTTAGTCAAAGTTATTCATTTAGATATCAATGTAAACAAATATAATCCATTGCGTGGTTCTTCATATATCGATTTACCACGTGATATTAAAAATAAAAAGGCGGTAATTAACGTTCAAAATGACGATCATGAATGTTTTCGGCGGGCCGTTTTGTCAGGATTATAGGACAAAGAACATAAAGATAAATTGAACTTTGGAAGGCTCCCTTTTCCAATAAAAATGACAGACATTCATAAATTTGAGAATTTGAATGAAATAAGTGTAAACGTCTTTGGATTAGAATACAATTCTCAAAGTAAATCTAATGTTGTTGTAGGTCCACTACATTTCACAAAATGTAAAAAAGATAAGCATGTCAACTTGTTGTACATAACCGATGGTAGTGTTAATCATTACTGTCTTTTTAAAAGTTTATCTCGATTAGTATCCAATCAATTGACCCACCGACAACATGCTGTTCATATATGCGATGGTTGCTTAACAAGTTTTACATCATATACCAATTTAATAAACCACCAAAGTAATGATTGTTTCCATGTTTGCACGAATTTACCTTTAGGGAATAAAACAACGAATAATTGGTTTAACGACACAGCTGTAGCCAATGAAATTACTTTCGATAATTACGAACGTAAATTGCGTCATCCATTCGTAATATACTGCGACTTTGAAGCGTTCTTAAAACCTATTAATACCAACGATCTACCTACATGTTCCGACAAACCATTAACTGTTAATGTTCAAAGACATGAAGTTTACAGTTTTAATTATTATATAAAATGTTCATATGATGATAAGTTATTAATCTATAGAACTTACAAAGGTGAAAACTGTACTAGAACATTTATGGATTTCATAAAAAAAGATTTACAGGTCATTTACAGACACGAAAAAATTGTAAAATCACCTTTACCCTTGAAGATAGCAGACCAAGAACATATTGCGCAGTGTACAAGTTGTTATATCTGTGATCGAGCTTTTAATGGCAATAAAGTTATTTCATACAACTCGTATACAGGTGCTTACGAAGGGGTTGCACACGAACTCTGTCGCAATAAATACATATCCCCCGATTTTGTCCCTGTATTTCTCCACAACCTCAGCAATTATGACAGTCACTTTTTAGTACATGGTCTTGGTTTTGAGGACGGTGAGATAGAACTTATCCCAGAGAACAAAGAAAAGTACATATCTTTCACTAAAGTTCTAAAAATTAAGAACCGAATCATGATGTCGAGGTTTGTAGATTCTCTGAAATTCATGTCTAGTAGTCTCGAAAAACTGGCTGAAAATCTAACATTTGAACAATTTCATGATCTGAAATTGAATTTCCCAAATGAAGAAGATGTTCAGCGTTTAATGCGAAAAGGTGTTTATCCATATGAACTCATGACATCGTTTAATTCTTTAATGTTAACTAACCTTCCACCTCGGGATAAATTCTACAGCTCCTTGACTGATACTCATATATCAGAAGACGATTATAATCATGCTCTTGATGTATGGAATCATTTTAAATGTCGAAATATGGGAGACTATTCAGATTTATATTTAAAAACAGACGTCTTATTACTAACAAATGTATTCGAGAATTTTAGAAATATATGCATTAAAACATATGGTTTGGATCCTGCTCATTATTATACTGCACCGGGATTGAGCTGGGATGCAATGTTGTACTTTTAATATATTTATTTTCAATACTACAATTTATGTACATAGATTAAATCTAACTAATCTACTTAACCTAACCTATATCTAAGATTGGCCCTTGTGGCATTGTACCGAGGATGCTGGCGGCATTTCCTCGCTGTATCGCAATACTGATGCGTTGTGCGAGGAAGTCGCCAGCTCTTCGGTCCGTAGAGTTGACGATAACGATCATGGTTTCATATTGGAAGTTGATTTACAGTATCCTCAGGAATTGCATGACTCTCATTCTGATTTACCATTTTGCCCCGAAAATATTTGTTTAGGTGACACAAAAGAAAAAAAATTGATACCTAATGTTGTATGTTACAAAAATTAAACTAGAACTTTTGACCAATATTGACAAGATTACTTTCATTGCTAATAATATTCGAGGAGGTATATCTCAATGCAGCAACAGATACGCAAAAGCGAATAATAAATTCATGCATGATTTTGATCCAACCATTCTTTCTTCTTTTCTGATGTATTTCGATGCCAATAACCTTTATGGTTGGGCAATGTCGCAATGTCTCCCCACTGGTGGATTTGAATGGGTCAATATAGATACGGATTTTAATATTCCAGACGATAACGATCATGGTTTCATATTGGAAGTTGATTTACAGTATCCTCAGGAATTGCATGACTCTCATTCTGATTTACCATTTTGCCCCGAAAATATTTGTTTACGTGACACAAAAGAAAAAAAATTGATACCTAATCTTAATAATAAAACAAACTACGTGATACATTACAGGAACCTTAAGCAGTGTTTAGCTAAAGGCTTACGTTTGCTTAAAATTCATAAAGTTTTAAAATTCAATCAATCTCCATGGTTAAAAAAGTATATAGATTTAAACACTAGCATGCGATCGCAAGCTACGTCAGACTTTGATAAGGATTTCTACAAACTTATGAACAATTCAGTATTTGGAAAAACCATGGAGAATGTCTTGAAACGGGTTGATGTGAAGTTGTTAAATCATTGGGAAAACAGAGGGAAATCTCAAGGAGTGCAATCATTAATAGCGAAACCAGAATTCCATAGTTTATCAATATTTGCAGAAAATTTAGTTGCTGTTCAACTGAAAAAAACCAAGGTTTTTTACAACAAACCAATTTACCTTGGATTTTGCATTTTAGATATATCTAAAACATTAATGTATAAATTTCATTACGATTATATGAAAACAAAGTACCAAAACAATCTGAAATTACTTTACACAGACACTGACAGTTTAGTCTATCAAATTTTCACTGAAGACTTTTATGGAGACATACAATCTGATGTTAACTCGTATTTCGATACCTCTGACTATCCTCCTAACAATCGATATCGTTTACCATTGCTTAATAAAAAGCGGTTAGGATTTTTTAAGGATGAGAATAACGGTAGGATTTTCAAAGAATTTGTAGGTCTGCGGTCTAAAATGTATACCATGGATGTTGAAAAAAAACCTGACAAAAAACATGGTGTTACATCGAAAGCTAAAGGTGTAAATAAATGCGTCACTGAAAAATTTACGGTTGATAATTACAAGAACTGTTTATTAAATAAAAAAGAACAGTATGCACAAATGCGAAGATTTAAATCTATTAAGCATATTATTTTCACACAACAAATAAATAAAGTATCATTATCACATAATGATACAAAACATTACTTATTAGAAAATTCTACCGATACTCTTGCGTGGGGTCATTATAAAATACCACAGTAATTTTAAATTTACAATATTGTATTGTCATTATCACAGAACATTGCAATTCTATCATTGTTTTTTGTACATTGTATGCACATACTGGTCACGATAGTTGTAAATATATTTTAATGTATAATGTTAATTTGTCAAATGTACATACTAGTAATGTCAACTGTAGTTGTAAGCTTATTTTATGGTCTATGGATATTGTAAAAATAACTTGTAAAAATTATAAAATAAAACTTTAATTTGTTACAATTATAGAAAATAAGACTGAATTTTGTAATGATTGCCAGTTTTATCTCATGTTAAGTTTTAAGTTTAATCAAAAACCTTGATGGGTTTTTGTCAGTGTTTCTTATCAGCCAACAGAAATAAAATATATGTGTGCAAACCAAAACAAACAACTTTTTATTTTATTTTAGTAGTATTATTTGTTTAATAAATCTTAAAAAAGTGTTTCCAAAAACATAACGTTAAAAATTAAAATGTTTAATAAAATATTTTAAAATAAAAATAAAACCGCCTTCAAAAATTCGCCCGAACTAAAAAGTAAAAAATAATTTTATTTCCTACTTCTTAGGATTTCCTACCCAAACCTTTAAACCTAGGTATCCTACAGATTTCTTAGAAGTCGGTGCCAAGCCAAATACGTTCATAGGTATATACTCGTATTAGATAGAGCTTTGTAACTTACTGTCAGTCCGATTATGTAGTTATCAACAGAATGATCTACCTCAGTCATTTTGATTAAAGCATAACCGGTGTGACAGTAAGTTCTATGACTTGACTATAGACAAAAATCTATCAAATACGGTCATATACTCGCGAAGTGAACATATTTGGCTTGGCACCGACTTCTAAGAAATCTGTAGGATACCTGTAGGATACCTAGGTTTAAAGGTTTGGGTAGGAAATCCTAAGAAGTAGGAAATAAAATTATTTTTTACTTTTTAGTTCGGGCGAATTTTTGAAGGCGGTTTTATTTTTATTTTAAAATATTTTATTTTACGCTTTTTAGTAGTATAAAATCGTTATTTAGTATGCACTGCACTGTAATAGGCCAGAAAATCTGAACTGGATAACTTAAATATTCAAAGAATTATCCCATTATCGAGGAGATATACAGTGTATCATCAGTAGGTATGAATAATTTCAAAGATTATAGGTAACAGCCTTAGCATGCCTATATTATTTAAAGAATCACTAACCGCTAACCAACATGTTATAACTACTAAGCAAAAACTTGAATAGATCTCGAAAATGTATGACAGTTGTTACATTCAAAGAATTACTTAATCGTTAAGGAGTTATACCTTTCGTCATCAGCTCACCAATATGAGACTATGACCACCTAAAGGCAAATACTCAAATAGCTTCCAAAATATATGAACTATGTTATATTTAAAGAATTATCCCCCAACTCCTAATCTCTAAGGAGTTGTACCTTCCATCATCAGCTCACCGACATGAAAGGATGGCCACCTAAACGCAAATACGCGAATAGCTTCCAAAATACATGAAATATGTTATACTTAAAGAATTATCCCCCAACTCCTAATTGCTAAGGAGTTGTACCTTCCATCATCAGATCACCAACTTAAAATGTTCATGACTAGACGCAAATACTTGATTAGTCTTCGAAAAAAAATGAAAAATGTCATGTGTGCCTACAACATTTGAAGAGTTCCCTCGATTTCTCCAGGATCCCATCATCAGATCAGAATTCGGTGACAATGGGACCAACTAGAAGGTATACCCTTTCAAACAAAAAAAGAATTTTTCAAATCGGTCCACGCGTCTTCGAGTAATCGGGGAACATACATAAAAAAAAAAAAAAGATTTCGACGAATTGTTAACCTCCTCCTTTTTGAAGTCGGTTAAAAACCAATCGAGTTAAAGAATAGCACCATTTGATGTTCGTCTGTTTTCATAACAACACACATTTTTTCGAATATTTCATAATGATTCATTTTTGTCATCCTTTTACTGCTATTGTTGCAGGCCCGAGTGGGTGTGGTAAAACTCAATTTGTCAATTTGTTTTTGAATAATTCCAAAGAGATATGCAACATTGAATATGATGAAATTATTTGGTGTTATGATGAAATGCAACCTCTTTATAATCTGGAAAATGTAAACTATAGCCAAGGAATACCAGATTTTTCTATCTTTGATGGTAAGAAGCCTAAACTTCTTATTATAGATGATTTGATGAGAGAATCCGATGGTCGGATCGTTGACATTTTTACAAAAGGTAGCCATCATAGAAACCTGAGTGTATTTTACATTACACAGAATATATTTCATCAGGGGAGAGGACAACGTGATATATCATTGAATACAAGTTACATTATATTTTTTAAGAATCCCAGGGATAAACTTCAAATACGGTACCTGTCACGACAAGTTTACCCAGAAAACTCGAAATTCGTTGATGAAGCTTACAAAGATGCTACTAAGGTTGCTCATGGTTACCTATATTATCTAAATTTCTACTTTCGTCTATGAGTCTACGCCTAGCAGTCCTATTTAAGTCTAACCTAGGTGTTCCGGATTGTCTGGGATGGAAAATCTTGAACGTTAGCTAATACGACAGTTATAAAGATAAGTTATACACTAAAATCTACGAAAAGTCAAGGTTACTAAAACGTAATTAATCGGTTAAATTATATTAGGATAAGAGTAGGATGGAACAAGGACTAAGAAAGATTCAAAGTACTTACAGCATGATTTTTCTTGCCGAATCGATGTCTTGATTCCCTCCAAGATCTGCAGCTTCCGTAAGTTCCGGATTCGTCGGGGTCCGTGATCGATTCACTGACACTAACTATGACGTAATCCGATCCGACTGCGCCAAAAATATCTACTGCAGACGGAAGTCGCAAAAAAAACCAAAATTATTTTAATACATTTAATTAAATGAAAGAAGTTACAATTAAAAATGAATGATACCCGATCAAAGTTGGATCAAGAATGCGGCAAGGCCGGTGTTGGCCGGCGATGTCCATAATGCTGACGCTAGTCCTCGTGTTTCCGTCACATGCACTTTCCCGCTGACTGCGTTTACTGGATCGGTGCGAACTCGGTGGCTTACGTAGATTAACTATGCGTAACACAGATGCTAGTATCGACGGAGTCGGAGCAGTGTTAAAACAAACAGACAAAAATGGAGACAGTAAACCAGTTGCATACTTTTCGAAGAAATTAACTGAAACTCAAAAAAGGAAGAAAGCGATTTATCTCGAATGTTTTGCGATTAAAGAAGCTGTCACATATTGGCAACACTGGCTTATGGGTAAAGAATTTACTGTATACTCAGATCACAAACCACTGAAAAATATGAACATCAAGGCCAGGACTGATGAGGAACTAGGTGATTTGACCTATTACCTCTCTCAATATAATTTCAAAATAAAATATAATCCAGGAAAGTATAATCAAGAAGCAGACTGCTTAAGCAGAAATCCAGTTCTAGAGCCACATGATAATGCTGATGACGTTTTAAAAGTAATAAATCGAATAACACTAGAATAAATAAAAAGTGATCAACACAACAATAAAGACATAGAAAATGGAAAACCAAATATTGTGTTGGAAAACAAAATTTACTATAAAAAGAATAAAAATAAAATTATACTATCAGAAACACTAAGCAAAAATCTGATTAAAGATATCCACAATACGTACTGTCACATTGGGAGAACTCAGATGGTAAATAAAATAACACCGTTCTACACGTCGAAAAATATCTTCGCCAACATAAAGAAACTTTGTGACGAATGTGAAACATGTATAAAGAATAAATCGAGAAGAAAGTCAAAATATGGCTTAATGTCACACTTCGATACCATTGGTGGCTTTGGAGGGTCACGATCAACAAAAAAGTACCTACATCTTTTGGTTGATCACTTCACAAGATATGCATTTATTTCAACGTCAAGAAATCAAAGTTCGAGTGATTTTATTAAACTTATAAAATATGTGACACGCAGTTATAATATTGAAATTCTGTTGACCGATCAATACCCCGGCATAAATTCTAAAGACTTTAAAGATTTCTTAAAAACTAAAAACATAAAAATGTTTTTCACAGCTGTAGATGCAGCGTTTTCCAATGGAATTAACGAAATGCTTAATCAAACTTTAGTCAATAAAATACGATGTTCAGTAAATGAGAATAATTAGAAAATTGCCTGGGCTACTATTGCACAGAAGTGCGTAGAAAAATATAATGAGACAGAACATACTGTCACAAAATTTACACCAAAATATCTTTTGGAAGGCGAAAATGTAAATATTTTACCACAAGAATTGAAGTCTAAATATTCAAATGATGATTTAAAAAGAGATAGAAAATTAGCCTATAAAAACACAATAAAATCTCACAATTTTAATAAAAGAATATTTGATCTGCACAGAAAAGAATATAAATTTGAAGTTGGAGACAGAGTCTACGTAGAAAATGGAAATCGATTAAATAGGAAGAAGATGGATGAGTTGAGAATCGGACCATTCAAGATATTAAAGAAGATTTCGAATTCAATCTTCGAAGTTGATGCCGGGCATAAGAAACCGGAATCAAACCTTTATCATATTACGAAACTGTCCCCGGTGTTGGATGGCATTTAGGGTATCAGAACAATTCCGTGGTTTTTCCATGCAATTGTCCTCTCCTGGAGGGGTACTGAGATTTTCCTTTCCCGGTACCGAGCGGTACCAGTACCGGGACTCCCGATTCTGTCCGGTTCTTCCATCGCCGTATGACTTAATGATTTTATTACTAAATTGTTTATTGAACAAAGAAATATAAATAAACCGTAATGCAGCGCTTATGGTATTAAAATGTGACGTTTTCAAGTTAAAGGTCACGTACCATATGGACGAAATTTGCTCGTATTTTTATACGAATTAGAGCGTCCTTGTGCTTGAGTGACAATGTTGTACCTTTATGAAAATGTCATAAAAGTCACAAACTATATTATCGTCCATTAAAGACAAAAGCGACACAACTAAAAACCATGAAAAATATTTTATTGCAAAAACGACATTATAAACACTAATATTTTACGTGGCACTGTCGATTTGTCGTTAGATAGTATCAAAATTATGCAGGTACCCTTTTTGCACTATCAAGCTTTTGTTACTCACTTCAGTGCTAAACCACCATTTTATCAGTTGCGACTCGACCGTTGACCAAAACGCATGACATTTTTGGGAAAAAGTGCGATAAAGCCAAAAAAAGTGATTATGTTAAGAATGTTATAAAAGAAACTGCCATATTTGTATATACAAATGGCCGTTTTGAATAAAATAAGTATGTAAATATTGTGTTCTTTTATATAAAAAGGAGTCACAATACAGAATGTGGCGCTTTAGATTTTAAAATTGTATTCTCTTAAATTGGATTTTTTCTAAAACAAAACTTCCTTATTCGGATTTGTAAACTTTTTGAATTAAAAATATATTCGAGTCCATCAATCACAAATGTGTCATATTTGTACAAGTGGACGTTTTGAATTAAATAAATGTGTATGTATTATTTATAAACAAAGGAAACGCAATACGGAATGTAGCAGTTTAGATTCTGAAATGTACCTACACTGCAATTGTACATTTCAAAAAACAAAACGATCTTATTTGCATTTAGAATAATATTTAAATCCATAAAATGTGCCAGAGTCGTATTGTTGTTATGCAGTGAGTTATGTTTGTTTTGCATGAAATCTGCTAATTTCTTGCAAAACATGTTTGTTTTGTTGATTAAATTTGCTGATCTGAACAAGAAATAATATTGCCCCTGGGTATAAATAAACAATTAAATCTGATATTATTAATATTCCTACTCGTATACCTACAGGTGGTTCATTTTTGAAAATTGTGATATTTTCTCTGACTTTGCTCACGCTCTAAGTTTCTCTGATATAAAATTATATATTTAAAATTTTATTGAGATTGGATAACGTTTGGAGGTTGCACACTTTTGAAAGTGGAGCCAAAGCCCTACACATTACAAAAAAAATTACTTTGTTATAAATTCATAAAAAATAATGAACTAACACTAAAATTACTTGGGAAAGTAGATTCTATCGTCAAATATTAAAAAAAAAAACGATTTTATTATTTAACCCTCTAATGCATATGAAGCCAAATATGGTTTCATTGGTTTTGGACTCTATTGACTGCTGTTAGGGTTCAAATTGGAAATGCATTTTTCCCTGTCTTATGCATTAGAGGGTTAAGCACGGGTGTGAATTTACTATAACCTTAATTTGGTTTTATAAAGTAACCTAGATCCCGGTTTTTTACTTAATTTTAGGCCATAATTAGATGTTTACATATAGTACACTAATCTATTATAGTTATGAAATTAGTAAAGCACTGGGAATTGGGTTTAAAAGTGCCCTATAAATATTTAATAGAATTTATACCTACTTCCAAAAATAAGTTCTCATTTTTAATTGTATGACAATAAATTCGACTTTTCAATTCTTTTTTAGTGTCGGTTCATTATATTTGATTAATTTATAACAAAGTTTTTTTCCGTAATGTATGGGACTTTGGCTTTACTCTCAAAAGTGTCCAAC
The DNA here is from genome assembly GCA_025490895.1 of Thaumatotibia leucotreta. Classification (NCBI taxonomy): domain Eukaryota; kingdom Metazoa; phylum Arthropoda; class Insecta; order Lepidoptera; family Tortricidae; genus Thaumatotibia; species Thaumatotibia leucotreta. The sequence goes on from JALPQI010003472.1 coordinate 22,744, forward strand.
ATCATTTTTATATCAGAGAAACTTAGGGCATGAGCAAAGTCAGGGAAAATATCACTATTTTTTTTATTGCCCATACAAAAGTGAAACACCCTATATACATCAGTCAACATCAAAATGTCATCATTCAAAGATGGTTTTTTTGTGGCATACAGAGGTTTCATTCAAGCAACACCCTATATACATGTCATCATCATAAATGTTATAATTTAAAGATAGCTTTTTTGTGGATAGGACTACAGAGATGTAATATACCTATAGATTTTATCTATTTTATGTATTAATTGTATTATGTATAAATGTTTTACTGTAAATATAAAAAAATGTGTGTATACATACACACAAAAGCACTCGTGTGCTTTACACGATCACAGCTACATAAGAGTAAAAACATAATCTCTATATTTGTTAATACACAACACAGATCTGGAAAAACACGTATCTTGATTATTTTACATAGAACCGGGAAAGAACCGGGACATTATATTCAGTACCGGTTCTCTCGGTACCGGGAGTACCGGGAAATTCCCGGTACAGAGAGAACCGGGAGCAGGCCCTAATTATTAGCCTATACCGCCTTTCTGTGCATTATGTTTGAACCATAGACTTTTATCTGTTACATGTCAGATTGTCTATTGTGACACTGACATTGGGTAATCAATATTAGTTTAACATTTATTTATTATAGAGAGATTGAGTGTTTAATTAAGTTATTGCTGTAGAATAAGACAACACGAAAATAAGGGCTTTGAATGTTGTTTCTTCATTTACAGAAACGCAATTGAGTCTTTATTTCTCAAGTGTTAAACATCATTATAAGCTTATAAGGTTCGATGAAACAATCACGCTAACAATGTATCTATGACATGTACGAGTATAACAACATTCAGTAGGATTTATGAAATACAAAACTAGGACTCGCTTACACGCTTAAAAACGTATAACTTCGCAGGTAAAAGGAGTATTGGAGGAAGTACATATGTAAGTAATTAAGGTAGAGCAGCAGAATACGGAAGATTCCGAGGTAAGTATCGGGTTCGACGCCAAATACCGGTATGTTAGTCACGGGCCACGGCCTGCTTATTATTATTAGTAGTTATATATTGAGATTTTTGAGCCAGGCCATATGCTACAGCTCCGCTTTGCTTCGCTTTCGCGGCTGGCTCAAAAAATCTCAATATATAACTACGGGCCGGGTCAAAAAATCCCAAATGGGCCAGAATCCCGAGATGCATTTGAGTTAGTTTCCGTTCATAATTATGCAGTAGTGGAACAGAATCCCGAGATGCATTTCGGTTAGTTTCCGTTCATAATTATGCAGTAGTGGAACAGAATCCCGAGATGCATTTGGGTTATTTTCCGTTGCGTTGCCGTTAAATTCTGATTGCCTCCTGTTCTCCTGTCTTACATTATTACAACGCAAACGCATACTTAATGTTGTATCAATCGAATTGAGTTACTATGTGCTATAAACATTAGGTTTTTAAATATATACTCAACGTTTATACGAATATAGTATTTACAAAAAGTCCTTCAAACTTGTTACACGTGCATATTAGTAGTATGAAGTTTATAAAGCAATCGCAGAGATTGCATTTGGATGTCGTTTGCTCTTCACCCAATAAACGCCATTTTCGACATGGCACACTTTTGCCTGACACAATTCGATGTATTATTTGTGGACCATCAAACTGTGGAAAAACGAATTTGATTATTGGTTTGCTGCTACATGAACAAGGTCTGCGGTTCCATAATGTATACGTTTACTCCAAAACACTTTTCCAACCCATGTATGATTTTTTAGAGCAAGTTTTAAAGTTAGTGCCATCAATTTCATTTCATAAATATTCTGAAAATGATGAAGTGATAAGTCCTCATAATGCTAACCCTAATTCGATCATGATTTTTGACGACGTTGCCTGTGAAAATCAAAATGATATACGAGATTACTTCGCAATGGGAAGACATAAGAATATAGATAGCTTCTATCTAAACCAGACGTACAGTAAAATACCTAAACAGTTGATAAGAGACAATGCTAACTTAATAATCCTGTTTAAACAAGATGATGTGAATTTACGACATGTTTATGATGAACATGTAGGAAGTGATATGTCGTGGTTTCAGTTTCGCGAAATGTGTTCCCAAGTATGGAACATGCCATTTAGTTACTTAGTAATAAATAAAGATTGTAATAGAAATTCTGGGTGCTATAGGAAAGGTTTTGACACATTTATCGTGCTGGATTAGGTGTTTACATAAAAGGAAGCCACGACATGTAAAACTTATTACTCAAAATGAAACGGTCTAGAACAGACATGAATGTTGAAATTAACGATGAAAAGGTATTTAAACAAAAAGTGCTCCAATCTGCTGATGCTGTCCGAAAAAAAATTAAGTTAATTCGTGATGCTAAAACCAATAATAATATAATGTTGGAAACAATGTTGAAACCAATCACAGATCCTTTAAATGAGATGGTTAAACATAATAATGATAACAACCTAAATATATGTGACACGGATTTTGATAACAAAGGTTTTAACTGGAATAAATCTGTAAAAACTTTGAAATATAGTCCTTCTGCCAACGAAAAGAGACACAGTTTAGTTAATAAAACATTTGTGGGAAAATCGTCTGAATCTGAAAGTGAAAATGAGAGTACCATTAGTTCTAATCAAGTTGATTTTGAACAAAATGATATTATCAATGAAAATGGAAATGTTTATTAAATAAGAACCTTAAACAATCTAAGAAATAATAAATCAATAATAATAAACACTTCATACTAAACTAAATATAAAACTAATACTTAATTAAATATCAAAAAGATTTCCCCCCTTCGGCATAGTGCCCAAAACGCTGGCAGCATTCCCTCGCTGAATCGCTATGCTGATTCGTTGAGCGAGGAAGCTGCCAGCCCTTTTATCCCCGGTACACTCTACGAGCCTATTGGCTAAATCATTATATAGTTTTCTAGCGTTGGAACCCCACGAGCCTAGAGTCTCGACACCGAATGGTACAAAAATGTATTCGGTGCCGAGACCACTGTATTTCAATATTTTTCGGCTTTCCGCCTCCTCCGCAGCTGCACCTGCACGACTACTGGTCCCATGGAGGTGGGAAGGGGCCAATGTGTCTACACATGTGGCGTCCCACACTAACACCCTTCCCTGCCTCCATGGAATCAAAGACATACCGTCCGGTCTCTTGCCATCGTCTCTGCTAATGCCGGTTGGTTCCAGCAGAGCTGGCACGTTGACAGCAGCAAGAGACCGGCGGATGACATCGTTCAGGGCAGCGTGCCTGGAAAACCGACCAGCACTTTTAAGGCAGTGCAGCCCGTGGTGTCCCAACGCTGAAACTTCAGAGCCACATGGACATCTATGGGCTGAGCAGACATTAAGCCCTAATCGTAGGCATACAGCTATACGGAGGGTTTCAGGTTCCAAAAAGGTGCCTGTATTAGGTGATGGGTAAGCTTTGAGCCAATCACCTGATTCCCTGACTCCTGCTGCTAGTAATCTTGCACGAGATGTCCCTGTACTATTAAGCAACAAAGAGTCATAAGATGACTTACAAAGAGCATCATCCCAACTCCTTTGGCTAAAAGAACGAATTGGAAGATCCTTACCTGGGCACGCTAACACCCACGCGTTTTTGGCCTCCTCCAAACCTGTAATCTTATAGTTTGTAGGGCAAGCCCTTAGAATTTTGCCTATAAGATTAACAGAGCTGTGGATAGAAGACAAAAACGCAGGTAAAGATACATCCGAAATCTTTCTGATGCCTAAACCTCCGTGCCGAATTGGTAAAGCGGCCTGGGACCATGAGCTATCGTTGAACTGCACATTCAGAATTTTTTCGAGGTTACATTTTACTAAGTCATCCAAAGGTAGCAAAAGGCTGTCTTTAAATTTCCATAAGGGGCAGCAACGCATAACGTAAGTAAGTTTGGGGACAAATAAACAAAATTTTATCAGAGTTAATGCATAATGTGGACTAATATCGAAAAGGCGGTTTGCGCAGTTTTGGAATTTGGTAATTGAATTTTGAACGTAATTAAATGAAAATGATTCCGACACATCAAATAATGCTTCATTCAGAACATCAGATTCGTATGCTTCTCCACGTGAAGATCCATTGTGGCAAAAACAATATTCTAACACGAACATTCCTTTTGGTGTACGAATGGAGCGGGGTAGGTTGATGTTTGGATCTTATCCGATTACTGTTAATGATAAAGAGCTAATAATAAGCGGAAAATCTTATTGCTTAACGGAAGGTTTAAGCAATTTGCTGTTTAAGAAAATACCTGACTTACATATAATCACCGAAGACGATAAACGATTGTATAAAACCTTATTATTAACAACAAATGCTCACAGACGTGATTTTGATCCAAATAAGCCGATTAAAAGCAACAAGGGTATGAAATATTTATACATTATAAAGCCACTATTCAAATTAAGCAAACAACGTTCGTTAAGTGAAGAAATACTTGTATCCGGTGATGGTTTGCCTTTAATGAAAAAAGCTAAAGCAGACGTTTCTTATGTATACTGGGATGATCCTAACGAATTAGTAGAAAGATTGAAACTGCTTATAGCATCTCGTGACGCTGGCAATACGGGATTAGATAACGAAATCATATCTGTCATTGAAGAATTGCACGAAGCAGGTTTAGTAAATAATATATAAATAAAATAAAGATTTATTATTAACAGTTGTAGTTTGACTTCAATACAATATACAATGAACATCGACAAATTCGGTCACCATGTGCATAAACGCTTGCGATCTAGTGAGATTCCCGAACTTAAGGATAAGGCTTTGCTTAAAACTGACGCAGGATATTTTGATTTAAAATCTTCTCAATTAAAGGGAGTCGCGCAACCCTTATCACCTAATGATGCGGTGAACAAGCAGTACGTTGATCAATATATTCAGAATATATACGACAAAAAATCTATAGATTCTCTGTTTGATACTATAAATAATCAACTTTATCACCTTGCCGCTCAGTTGAAAATAAACTTTTATACAAAAAAGGAGATAGATAATATCTTAAAATATTTGAATAATGGCAAAACAACAAATAGTGAACGAGATCCATCGTTCAGCGAGAAAAAACTTTAAGCGAAGACCGGTTACATTAAAAGGGATTGACGATTTATGGCAAGCTGATTTGATTGATTTACAGAAACTGCACACGACTAACAAAGGATATAAATATATATTGACTGTTATTGATACATTTTCAAAGTATGCATGGTGTACACCAATAAAATTCAAGAGTAAAACGGATGTGAAAAATGCATTCTCTCTAATTATAACATCAAGTAAACGAAAACCTAAAAACTTACAGACAGATCATGGAAAAGAGTTTTATAATAATGAATTTGATGCCTGTTTAAAATCATTGAAGATAAATCATTACTCATCGTATTCTACTAAAAAGGCCTCCATTGTTGAAAGGTTGATAAAGACGCTTAAGTTTAAATTATATAAATATTTTAGTTTCGCTGGAAATTATAAATGGGTTGGTCTTCCATTAGATGAAATAGTGAAATCGTATAATGAAACTGTACACCGTACAATAAAATTTAAACCTATTGATGTCAATTTCGCTAATGAAATTAAAGTAAAAAGAAACATTTTAAGATCGCAATCTAGTATACATCATAAATTGAATAAATTCAATGTAGGAGATCGAGTACGTATTAGTAAGTATAAAAGTGTCTTTTGTAAAGGTTATACACCTAATTGGTCTACAGAATTATTCACAATCAAACATGTTAATCGTACTCAACCTATAACATACCATATTGAAGATCAACAAAAAAATACTATACTCGGTACCTTTTATGAAGAAGAATTGCAAAAAACAAAGCATCCAGACGTTTATCTTATTGAAAGAGTGATTAAAAAGAAGGGTACAAAGCTATATGTTAAATGGTTAGGACTTAGTGAAAAAGAAAACAGTTGGATTGATAAAAATGATGTTGTGTAAGTTATATTAATACACTTATCGTAAATATAATTTCTCAGTATCATAAGGGGTATGAAAGGAAGAGGACTTTTAAATAGTGCTATTAATAGTTTACCTTTTGAATTACACTTACCTGGTTATAATTATTGTGGACCGGGCACGAAATTACATAAAAGGTTACAAAGAGGTGATAAAGGAATAAACCCTCTAGATAATGCATGTATGAAGCACGATATAGCTTATGATAGATACTCGAACTTAGCTGATAGACATCGTGCAGATTTAGAACTTTACAAAATGGCTAAACAAAGGGGAAAGGCGAAAAATGTTGGGACAGGGGAAAAAATTGCTTCTTGGTTAGTACGTAAGGTCATGAAGTCAAAATTAAAAGCTGGTGCAGGACTAAAGCCATTTAAACATTTTGTGTCTAAAATACGTGCTGAAATAAAAAAGAAACCTAAACTCAAAGGTCATATATTCGATCGAGCACTTATAGCTGCAAAAAAAGTTTTTGCTAATAAAACAAAAGTACGAATGCCACGTGTAATACCGATTCCAAAAACCGGAGGTATATTACCACTGATACCTATTTTTGTCGGACTTTCTGCGCTTGGGTCATTAGCTGGTGGAGCTGCCGGAATTGCTAAAGCTGTAGGTGACTACAAAGCCGCAAGAAAAAACTTGGCTGAATCAGAACGACATAACAAGATGATGGAATCTATTGCCATCGGAAAAGGGCTTCATATTAAACCATATAAAAATGGAAAAGGATTATGCATAAAAACGCCAAAAAACTAAGTAAAAGGTTACCCAGGCGAGCTCTTTCAAATGTTGATATTCTTAACCACTCTTCTGATATTCCCCATTTTCGTGGAGTTTTTATGAGAGATACTTTGCCAAAGCGGCCTAAAAGAGTAGAATGTGGAATTTTAAACTTCGATAGTTCCAAAAACAATGGAACTCACTGGGTAGCCTATGTTAAATATAACAATCATTGTGAATATTTTAATAGTTATGGTGATCTTCCACCTCCACTAGAATTAAAGAAGTATTTAAATAATAACACTATTTATTATAATTACAAAACATATCAAAAGTTTGATACCGTAAATTGTGGTCATTTATGTATAAAATATTTGAAACATTTTTGGTATGACCGTTTAAATACCATTGTACAATAAACATTTTTATCATTCACACTATGTCTTTCACTTTGTCTATAACTGGAACAACATCTACTCTGATAACAAACCATTCACCTGGTCTTCAACTGGATGGTGAATATGAATGCGGGCTATTGTATATCTCAACATTCAATTCAATACCCAATATTGACAGCAGAAATGATAAATTACACTATGGTATCAACGAAATAATTGAAATTCCCGAAGGCTCATATGAACTTCAAGATATCGACGATTATTTTAAGGAAAACCTGCAAGGATGTTCATTTAAGTTAACATGCAATAATAATACCTTAAAAACATCTATTCTGTGCAGTAAAGACATTCATTTCAATAGAAAAAATTCTATTGGTAGTTTACTCGGTTTCGGCATAGAATCTATTCAAGCAAATATAGTAACCGAATCTCCATATCCTGTCTCCATTCTGTCAACAACTATAGTACGCATCGAATGTGACATAGTAAGTGGATCGTTTGTTAATGGAAAACCTAGTCACATAATTCACGAATTTGTGCCTAATGTGCCTCCTGGGTATCGGATTATTGAAACACCAAAAAACGTTATATACATACCTGGGATAACTCGGGGCATTTATACGAAAGTGATGTAGCAAAATATTTTATCGACTAAGACGTTACTGTGAATGACAACATCAAAATGTTATTCGGCATAAATAAATATTTGGTACTTACTCTTCAATTAAAATAAAAAATAAATTTAAACGGGTAGTTACGCGTTTATTTTAAAATAGTTTTCAAAGTATACAATTAATATAAAAATATCAATATTTAAATTGTCATTTTGATTAAAATGACATTTGCATACTAGTTTTTACTACCTATCTGAAGAGGCCCGATATCAGATATGACATCGAACCTCTGTACTGTAATATGGAATATTCAATAAGCACATCTTTTATTATAATTATATCGACATCTTTTTAATCGATATCAAATCCCTATAACTTGCCCCCAGTTATCCCAGGTATGGTTATATATTTTCCTGTTACCCAAAGCAGTCTTAGTTCAATTACAATAAGGATACTAGATGGTAACAATAATTTAGTTAATTTACGAGGAGAAGAGATTCAAATATATTTACACCTGAGAAAAAAATGATAGATTTTAATAAAACTTCAACGACAGTTAAAATCAATACTAGTACTCATCTGGCAATCAAGAAAAGAAGACCTAAAGTACCACTTACAAAACAAAACAAACAATTTCTTCAAAGCCTAGGTCTATTAAAATGAGTATATTGAATTTATCTGAACCTTTCATCTTTGACAACTCCATCGAGAGTTTTGAGTACCATTCGTACAAGCCATACGTAACCAGCTTTAATTTTAATGATGAAATACGTATACCAATAAACCAGCAGGATCTTTACGTATTACCATCAGCAAGTACTTTATACCTTGAGGGTACAATAACCGTATTCAATAGAGAAACAAAATCAGCAGTAAAAAGTGTTCTTCTTACGAATAACCCCATTCTTCATCTTTTTCAAGATATTCGATATGAACTAAATGGAATCGAAATAGATAAAGTTAAAAACGCTGGGATTACAACAACTATGAAGTCGCTAGTTTCCATGAATGAATTTGAAGCATCGATGTCAAAGTTATGGGGATGGGATGTCAATGGTACAAAAAATTCACACGGATCATTTTCTGTATCTATCCCTTTAAATAAAATTCTTGGGTTTGCCGAGGACTACAACAAGATAATTATTAATTGCAAGCATGAACTTATTATGTTACGGTCCAATACTAATTTAAATAGCATAAAACTAAATGCGAATGAATATGTAGATAACATTACTATATCTAAGATAGTATGGCGTATGCCGCATGTCAAGGTGTCTGATCGCGAAAGATTGAATTTACTGAAATACTTGGAAAGAGATCGCGCAATACAAATAGCATTTAGGAATTGGGATTTATTTTATACGAATATCCACTCTTACCTGAAACATCAAAACATTCTTGGGCAATAAAAACTTCATCCCAAATTGAAAAACCCCGTTACATTATAGTTGGTTTGAAAACAGACCGAAAAAATATGGCTCATAAAGACATGACGCATTTTGATCATTGTAATTTGAGAGACGTTAAAGTTTTTTTAAATTCAACCTACTTTCCATATGAAAGTTTCAATGTTAGTTTTTCAGTTGATAAATATGCTATATTATATGAACAGTATGCGAAATTTCAACAGTCTTATTATAACCGTGTCCCAGCACCCATGTTAAATCCTACAGACTTTAAAAATTTTGCTCCTGTGTTTGTTATCGACTGTTCTCGTCAAAACGAAACCATAAAAACCGGCTCGGTTGATGTGCGGATCGAGTTGGAGTGTGAATCAGATATACCTGCGCAAACTTCAGCATATTGCCTTATTTTGAACGATAGTATTGTTGAATACAGCCCTTTAAGTAATATTACGAAAAAAGTATCTTAAGATGGAGAACTATATATTCGCCGATCTTCAAGGGTTTAAAACAAATAAAAACGAGTTTATTGTTAAAGAATTTGCATACAGCACGCAGGAATATACTCAAGTTTTCTTAATAAAACCTCCTTTTCCATTTTCTAAATTAGAAGAAAATGAAAAGAGACAGACAAGGTGGTTAGAAAAACATTTTGGTATTTATTGGCGTGAAGGTTATATTGATTACAGAGAATTTAAAAGACTAATTGTGAACCACATAAAAAATAAAACTATCTATGTGAAGGGCGAGGAAAAAATCAAATGGATAAAAAACTTGTGTTCAGACTGTACTGTTATAGACTTGTGCGAAAAAAAATCTGTACCTAATTTACAAGAACTCTATAAAAAATATTGTTCCTCAGATTTTCTTTATACCTGTGTATATCATAAGAAAAACTGTGCGTTAAAAAATGTTCTCTGTATAAAAAAATGGTATTCTAGCAATAATTTTACATTCTAAGTTTGTTTTTTAAATTATATTTATTAAAATAAATGTTTTTAACTTTCAATTTCATTTTTATTTCTTAATCAACAAATATTTGAAATATTTTCTTGAAGCACTAAAGATGTCGTTTTAATAGGTATACGAAAATATTGAAAAATAAATAAAACAAAAATTTACTTAAATAATGTTTATTAAATCATTTTACATATAACACGTTATAAATTCACGCTATAACCACACATTTTCTTCGAAATCTTGTTAATGACCTCTTCAGTGCTGTCAATTATCTCGTCATACCCATCGTTTGCAACATACTGCGCGTTCAGGAGTACCTTCTCGTTTTGTTCTTCGTTTTGCTCCGTAAAACCATCTTTTATGTCAATTATTTGAATTTTAACGAGTCTGCTTCCTTTACCGGCTTTGTTATTTATTACAAAACATGGCGGATGCCCAACACTCCTTTTTATAATCTTGTTATTCGGATTTCCTTTGCGTTGCTTCGGTTTGGGACTGTCAATAGTTTTCTTAATTTTTTTGTACAAGTCGCTGCCATCGAATTCTCGCGGCAATTCATACGGATCTTGGGCATACTGCGAAAATGCAATTTGGATGTCTTCTGTATCTTCCATGTCATGTCGGTTATCTGCCATCTTCTGAAAACCCAAGAAATAACAGAAAATAAGTATATTTTTGTTTATTTTAAGTAACTGATTTTATTCTATTGACACTTAATGCGTTTAAGGAATCTTTTATTCTACATGGTCACTAGTGAAACTTAAATGGTTTATAAAAATAAATAAATATATTATTAGTAATATATATATATATATATATAACTTACCAGCTTGTGAGTAGATAATGAAGACACGATCGATGCTATTAAAGTGTTTTTAATTAAGAAATACACTGCACTTATAAAGGCTAGCTATTGTTTGTTCAGCAAAATGTAATTGCGCAATCCTTTTATATGATATCTTAAACTTTGCACGTGGCTAAGTGTATAAACCTAAACCAGTCGCAACTTGTTTCTGTCACGTTTATCGATAAAGTGCGTGTAAAAGGTAGAAGGGTGATTATAAGTAAAACAAGTAAATAATGCGAGAATAGATACGTTTATTTATCATAAAACATGATTTAAAACACAAATGCAAGCTAAAGCTAGTAAATATCAAAGTACACATCCTTTACATTTAAATACTACCAACCTCTAACAACAAAAACGGAATGTTTTCTTTTTTCCTAATTTTAACAATGACCGATCAATTAAAAATTAAGTATTGAGGTATGTCCCCAAGCTTTTGTAGATATTTGATTATCAGATATTAGCCGTTTGTCGTCATTAGGCGACAAAGCAATTTTATTTACACTTTGAGTAAATATTTCATGTTTAATCGATTTAAATAATATGTTTTTTCTTTTTATGACATTTCCTTGAAATAATGATTTCTCGTAATTAGAAAATTTTAATTTTTGTATAACAGGTCCTCTCACACCTTTAGCTTTTTTAATTACACTTTTTTTTCTATCTGCGGTGGTTTTAATACAATAAACTTTCGAACGCAATCCCACAAACTCTTTAACCAAGTCACCTTTCATTTCATCTTTAAAAAGTCCTGGCACTTTTTTATTATGAACCGGCAATAAAAATTTATTCCCCACATCGTAACAACTAGTATCGAAGTAAGACAAAAAATGCATTCTTAAATCTTTAAAATAGTCATTTGTCTCTATGTGATAAACAAAACTATCAGTGTCCGTGTAGCACATTTGTAGTCGGCTATCATAAAAACGTTTGAATACTGAATAATGAAAATCGTACATATGACTTTTAGATAACTCAAGTACAGCGAAACCAATGTATATTGGTTTATCCAGCATTATTAGATCTGGTTTTAATTGAATTGCTACCAAATTTTCAGTAAAAACTGATGAACTGTGAAAATTTGGTCTTGCAATTAATCTATCCGCTGTAATTTTCTTTTTTGTTTTATTATTATTGTCAGACCACTGATTAACCAAGCGTACATCAACCCGTTTCTCAGTATTTTCTAAAGTTTTGCCAAATATACTATTATTCATCAATTTACAAAAGTCTTGTTCAAAAACTGATTTCGCTTGTTGACGTAACCTTGTATTCATATCAATGTATTGTTTTAAGTATGGGGACTGTTTGAACGTAATGACTCTATGTATTTTTTTTAATTTTAGACCATGCTTAAGACACGTTTTCAAATGTATATAATGAATCACGTAAAAGTATTTGTCATAAAGATTAGGTATAAGTTTGTGATGCATGCCACCTGGTGGAATACTTTTTTCAAGACAGAATGGCAGATCATTATGTTTAACATGTAAGTCTTTTGGGTAAATAATATCGACTTCCAGTATAAATCCATAATCCGAATCATCGGGTATTTGAGTGATATCTAAAGAACTTATTTCATGATTTTCTAGAAATCTAAAGTCTGATAAAGGCATAAACTGACACATGCTGTAACCATATAAATTATTACAGTCAATATAAATTAGGTATGAGTCTAACTGCGATGGATCATAGTGAGGTAAGTATAATTATGTTATTAGCTTTAGCATATCGTAGAGAAGTCATACAAACTCCTCCTCTAATTCCAGACTGAATCATTTTGACCATGTTAAAGTCATCTATAAGTTCCAATTCAACACCAGTTTTCAGAAGCATAGCATCGAATGATAAGCTAGGTGTAGTTAAATAAAAAGCAGGGTCTAAGTCATAGTGTTGTTTACAAGTAGCGCGAAACTTTTCAAAAACATCGGCTAAGAGAAGAACATCGGTTTGTAGATAAAGGTCTGTGTATTCGCCTAAATTACGAACTTTAAACTTGTTCCACACTGATTGTGCATGTTTATAAGCTTTTCTAGAAACTTTCTTATTAGTAAGCGAATTGTAAAAAAAGTCAATACTTGGGAGACATTTCTCTTCAAAGCGTTGCCATTTATTCATATATTCATAAGGAAACACGCCTTTTCGTGTAAGTAAATTATATTCATCATCGTTACAAAAATATTTACGTAAGTGAACAAAGTCAGGCTTCTGCACAGTTTTAGTTAGCTTCTCTAAACTTGCATCTAAAAACTTAAAAGAATCTACGAAACGAAGCTGAAAGTACTCGTTCTCAATTGGAATAAATTTGGTAAAAGAAATATAGTTTTCCTTGGTTTTAGGTATAACTTTTACGTTTCCAGGTGCCTCACCTAGTTTTTTAATAAATAGATGACAATCATAACCAGACAGGTTGTGAAAAAAAATAGGTACGAAACCAGGACGTTTATATTGTAAGTTGCATAGGCTATGAGCTGCTCCCCTATAATTTCCTGTAATATGACAGTGATCCCTAACCCGATCAGAAAATAGGAAATGATTGCATACATGACATCGTTTAGAGTTAAAAAAATTTTGCTCGTCATTCTCGTTTAATATTATGGGGGTATTTTTGTTAACTACTCTATAAATGTCATTAATATCTTTATAAATTTCTTCAATAAATCTATCAACACAATCAGTACCACGATAAGAGAAATAACGATTATGACTTGGATCTGCATTGCACACAATATAATATCCAAAGGCGGCTGGTACATGATGATGCAAGGTTGTTGTGTTAGGGACATTACTATCACTAGTATCAGCAGTATCAGTATCAGTAGTTTCAGTCGGTTCTAGTAATGATTCAAAATCTGCATATATAACGAATGGAACATTCTGTTTACGATCGAAATGTTTAAACTTAATGACAGTTCCCTTCTCTGGTAAAACCGTAACTATTCCAGTACATAAGTGATTTGCTAGTTCGTCCTGTGCACGAAAAAATAGTAGGCAAGTTTCGCAAAAGTATATCTTACCATTATGTTTCGTTACTTGTTTTCGCACCAGACGACTCAAGTCTTTAATTAAAACATAATGCGGTGGGCGGCTACCATCATCCATTAAAAGAAGGTTTATATTTTTTCTACTTTTCTTATTATTTGTTTCTACAGACTTGTAAAGTGGACCCACAATAATTTTATTATCTTTTAAACCGAAAATAGACAATGAAATCGTCGGATTGTTCTTTTCAAATATTCTGATGTCCACAAATGTGACTGGAAAAGAAATTTCTGAAATATTCAATACGTCACGAAAATCAGGATATGATGTTACCCTTTCAGGATGTTTGGTACAAGGATGCAAAGCCGCTGTTACACACCATAAAAAACAGCATTGATCCTTGTTTTGTATATTTATACATGCTTTTTTGTTTTTAATGAACTTTGGTAGGTCTACATAGCTTGAACCTCGTAATGGTTGGTACTTGTTTATGTTAATCTCTAAATGTGAATTACTGACAAAAGCCCACCCACTATCACGATCTTGAAACTCCTCAAATTTTTTCTTTAGACTGTTAACTATCTCGCAAAAAAGTGCATCAAAATCATAACTTAGATATAAAAATTTATTTTTAGTTCCAAATGACTTTATTGATTGACTATTGTCTTTGAACATTAGGAACATCCCAAAGAGTTCGAAATTTACTTTGACGCACGTATGTTTCATAAGTGAATCATCTAAAAGCCGTTTTATTTTGTTTTTAATAGAGTTCATAAATATATCGACAGACCCAAGACTTTGGTCGTTGCTTGCTGATATACGATAAGTAGCAATGCGCATCCGAAATGCTGACTCTACTATTTCAACACCATCATTGAGTACTTTATTAGAACTAACAATTGTTTTATGTGCAGTGCTTCGAAGGTGGCCTATCCATTTGTTTTTATCTACAGACGCGCTACACGGAACACAAAAAGGCATGATGGATTTTATTATAAACAAAAAACAAATGTTAAACCTGTTAGACTATTTTGAAACCGTATTTTGTCATACACGAATAAAAATATATCCGCTGTTACTTGTTATCATACCTCGAACAAATCATGCGGATGACGTAAAAATGACGTACCTAATTTTGCATAAAGGATGATGTCGTATTGCAACTAACCGGTTGACATATTGCACGAAGTAACAGATTAACCGCGTATAATTTCAAGAAATCTATACAGAATTATCTGAATGATAGGATGATGTACTTAGTAAATAAAATAAATGTTGCGAGATTTGTTTACGTCAGTACGATAATTGATAATAAAAGTCGATATGTTACAAAAAAAAATTTAATGACATTATGTACACAACTATTTCTCTAACAAGTCTATAATTGCAGTCACACACTTAAAATAAGCTTTAATAAATTTTTCTTCCTCACTTGCTTGACCGGGAAAAAAAAAATTGGCTAACAATTTCGCTGTTTCAATGACAATCGCACTACTCGATTGCTCGGTTTGTGTAGATATATCTCTCACATGTTCTTCAGTTTGCGTTCCCACGGATATGAAAATGTCAGGTGTACTGTCGGTACTCCTCAGTTGACTCTGACCCTCCGGTAGCTTCACAAGATACTCTTGTGTACAGGGTAAATCAATTTCATCATCAGACGGGTATTCGTATTCACGTGAACGTAAAATTGATTGGCTTTCCATATCTGCACATTTTCCTGCAATATAAATAAGTTCAATTAAAAAAATGGCATCTGTCCAATTCAGACAATTTCGCCAGTGTCACGGTATGGCCATTACGGTGACAGTGTACGTTTATAGCCACCACATTACACACTGAACCACGAATATGAACAAAAAACAGTAAATTGCTCTCAAGACAACATCGCCATATACATACCGGAAGCTAAACCAGTTTGTTTAGAGTGTAAATAAGCAAATTATAATTTCCACGTAAATACTTTTGTACTTATTTAAATCAATCATACTTACTTTTGGATGTCATCGCAATGGAAGTAGGTAGGAAGAAGGCAGATAGTTAATCTTAGTTAATCTTAGGTTTGCTTCCGTCGGTAAAGTCACTGTTTTTGCATATTCACCATTAATGCATTGTTTAATGAAACTGCGGAAATTTTTATTTTGTAGTTGCACCCAGGGTATGTTTGCGGCAATCATAAAATTTGTGAGGTCCATGTTAAATTCACTTTGCGTTTTTTTTGGTTCTATGTTTTTGATGTGTTTGGTTGTCTCCAAATGCACTTTAATGTTGCTTATTTTCGGTGCTATGTTTTGATCACAGCACGAGCAATACACGTTTTTATCACGTATTTCCAAAAACGGAAAATTACAACAATATTCTTGTAAACGCGACATTCTTTTGCGTGTTTTGAAAAAATTGTAAAGAAAAATCTAAATAATTACGAAGTCACTTTATTGTTCAACTGAATGACAATGTCAGTCAAAGATGTTATGTACCTACTCTGCTCATGTCAAGTAGCGATATCGTTTTATTAAAGAGGTTGATAATTGATAAGTAGTAATTGTTTATGAAAATACTTTTTGAAATCATCCTATGAGTGGTTTGACGTCATCCGCATGATTTGTTCGAGGTATGCTTGTTATCCACCGAAAAATGTTTACTGTTAGCATACGTTGTAAAAATCAAAACGGCTGACTTGGATTTTAAAAATGAAATGATCAGGACACTATGCAAATTATGGATACGCCTTGAATATATTTATAAATACTCTTTAATAATAGCTCTCCAAAGCAACCCTGTCAGTTCTTTGAAATTTAAAAAATATATAAATATTATTTTTTATTTATTTATACTTGGCATTATGACAAATGAACAGAAAACCTGTAATATTTTTGTATGGCAAATATTCAGATAGCAGCACGAGACATTTTGAATTTAAAACATCATGCTTAAGATTTAATTCATATTCGAGGCGTATCCATCCCTTGCTATCACAGAGATTATTCTTATAAGTTATAACCCACCTATTTTATAACGTTATTATATAATAATGAAGCTAACAACTTTTGAATTTAAAATAACAATATTTGAAGGCTTATTATGAATTTTGATACATAAGACATGCATGTATTTAACTATTTATTTTTTATAATTATTAGAATAAACTGGCTCACAATGTTCAAAAATATTAAAGGCTTGACCTAAAAACGTTTGAATTTGATTCCACTCAGACGAGTCCTCCTTACATTGTAATCTAACCACCGCTAAAGCCTTTTTATAACGATCCTTAGGGTCCGTTTTTTGATAATCACTAACATTATACACTTTCAAATCAATAAAAAAGTTACCGTCCGTGATCGTAGTACGCCGAGAAGACCCCGTAGATACACGACTCGTGAACGATGATGTTGTCTGAGTAGTTTTCAGTTTTTGTCCGTCGGTGATCTTCTCTTCTTCGCGTATGATTTTGAAGATGTCGGTTTCAGGTGATTTTTTTGAAGAACTGGAAAAATAAAATATCATTATAATATTTCAATCGAATTAATCATGTTAATAGTTGCGTAATGACAATACCGAATTCATTTTCAAAAACAATAAGAAAATGTTGTACCTAGATCCTGAATTATTATTTTTATTAGTTGCACGAACTTTTTTATTCGTTTTTTTCTTAGGCCCAGGTGATGCTGTACGTTGACGCTGTTTAATTGTTTCAAATTCAGACCTAAAAGACAAAAAAGAAATCTATTAAAATACATGTAAGTATGTAATTTATGTACAAATTTGAGATAAATGTTATAGTTTTTTACTCTGAACTATATTAAGAAAGGATCATAGCTAAAGCCGAAAAACGTGTTTAAATTATTATCAAAATAAAATCAAGTGACTCGAAACTAGAAAATCGTTAAATATAAAAATATGCAAATTATTTTATTTTAATAAAAAATGTGAAATACCTTGATGCTGAGGACGATTTCCTTTTTTTAGTATCCTTTGTAGAAATCTTCATCGGTTCAGGCGAAGGCGTGCGCGCGATCGATGATGATGATGAATATTCGGAGTCCGACCTTAAAAATTAATAATAAGCATATAACTTCATTACTTTAAACAAAGTTTCTTACAAACCTAATAAATAGAGTACTTACTTACATTTTAATTGGAGATTGAGGTTATTTCACTTCACTTGTTAAATAACAAACGAACAGCACAATGCACAATACGGAATAGTAAAGAAATTGGTGCATAAAAACGCTATATTTTATACTAAAATATTTGATGAATTAGTATTTTACTCAAACAAAATTTTATGACTCAAGCGTTGAGTTCAAGTACTCAACTTTAGACCTAAATATTATTATTTGAAATGGTAATATCGCTTATTCAACTTTAAGTACATAAATAGTATTGAAAATAGCTAGTTACTTGTTTACCACAAAGGCGCGGCGGCAGAGTATCGGGTTGTCAAAGAAAACTGTGAACATTGCAACACGTGTAAATGAACATGCCTATTTAGAAGGAACGTTTTAATTTTAGTAAATTTCATCATCACTATCGTTAGCGCATATTCTTTTCTCCAATTGGGCATAAATACATTTATAAATTAAGTATGAAAAAAGCCTGTGAACTTAAACAGATAAGAAAATTACCTAAACTCTATTTGCGGGTAAACTAACCGGGAACAACCAACGAAAATAGACTTAAATCTATTTTTTTACAAGGTACAATAAAATAGGATACGAAATATTTTTTAATATTGCAAGGGAAAAAAGTGAAAATCAGAATTATATTTACGTAAATTTAGGGTTCGTCAGGACTAACTCTTCTTACTGTGACTTTCCCTAAAAAATATTTATTCTAAAATGACAAATTTGGTTTCTACACTTAATGTTCATTAAAGAGAGCTTCTCATGACGTACAAAAAAGTATCATCACTGAAAATCGCGAGTAATCGATGGACAAAGTTCCAAAATTATAGGAATAAGGTTGTTCATTTATCTCGTTTTTATTGATAAATCCAAATGTTATGCATTTTTTTTAATTATTCTAGAAAGGTTAAACACACGCGGCAATATAACTTCCTATATGTTACACATCAATTTTATTGAAAACTATTAACTATTTTTTTAACTAGGATTGATTTTTGAACCTATTGTATAATTCTATTTCGTTGTTTTAAGATCAAGGATTAAAATATTCATAAGCCATCTATTTATAAATCTATATCTGTAACATAATACATGATAAAGAATACAGCGCCGGCCACCTTACATTCATAAAATGCTGACTTATGAGACTAGCATGTTACGAGTTGCGATAAGTTATACCTAACCAGAAGCGTCATTTCATTTCTTATAATGTTTATACTACGTTACTTGCAAATAAGCGTAAGGTATAAAATGAAATGTGTTTTATTACTATTGTCTATATTCATTTTATATTGTTTTATTACTATTGTCTATATTTTTCTTGAGTGAAACATTGATAACAAAATGATAAAAACCAGATAGGTACATGTTTTCATCATCGTTCTCGGCCATAATATTTCCACAGCCTAATATGCTGCCTCCTCTTTGAACCAACCGAAAGCGTCGACATGACTATTATAAAAATGAAAATAAGAATTCAGTAAATACCAGTATGTTTCTATAGATTTGCTTTTACATCCGAATTGAAAGGTTTAAAACCTAATTTAAGTTCATACTACCATTCATACAACTAACCATTATCCTTATACGAGTATAAGAGTTTTTAAAAATCAGAGATTTCGTAGATTATCCTATATTTTCATAAAATTTACGTTTTCAAGTTCATAAGATATAGGTAGGAATAGAAACAGTGAGTGACCAGTCTACACAATTATTCATTCTACATTGCATTATTATAAATATGCATATCTAGGGCTTTAGTGTAAAAGGATATAACATCGGAAATTTTTGGAAAACGATGTATAAACCTATATACTTGTATTCAACTTATAACGTTTCTCACAAGCATCGGGAAGTTGCACTCTTTTCACCAGAGCCGTTAGATATGTAACTAAGGCTAAACTAAAATTATTAAATGAATAGGATCGACGTCATATGTACCAACCAATCAGAACACTAGGCCTGCATCGCGCTTATGAAGTTTTTATAATAGTTTGCATAAATATAATTTACGTTGATAGGAACATCGGAGTACAAGCGATTACACCGACCGGTAGTTGCAGTGCTCTTATCAGTTCATGTTGCAGGGTCTGGCCAACTTTGAGACGTTGAATTGGTAACGCGACAGCGTGTACACCTAAAATTTCCTGCCATACTCTGTATGCAGGTGGTGTACAATATGACGTGGTGACGTATAATACACACACGCGGTGGCGTATAATACACAACCGGTGATCCATGTTGCTAGACGGTCGTAGTAACGTTGGAGATCCACCCTCAAATATCAATCTCAAATATCAATCTCAAATATCAATCTCAATCTCAAACATCAATCCACCTCTGACACTCAGTTTCTGGCCAATTCTGTGGTGTGAGAGTGTGACAAACACCGTAATAAACCTAGCCCGGCAAATCTCTACCCGTTGCAAATCTGGGCAATGATGGTACGTTACGAGATCTAGTTCTCGAGTAGAACAAGATCTGGTGGGTGCAATGCTAGCTTGTATCCGTTGTGTTAAGCCTTTTGCATTTTTTTATTAGCATCGAATTAAATCACGTTAATGTATTTGGAACTAACCAACTTGGATTCTAACTCATATTGTTCAATGCAAGGAAAAGTAACCCAAGTCGGATTCTAGCCCATAGCTGCATAATTACGAACGGAAACTAACTCAAATGCATCATGGGATTCTGGCCCACAGCTGCATAATTATGAACGGAAACTAGCTCAAATGCATCACGGGATTCTGGCCCACAGTTGCATTATTATGAACGGAAACTAGCTCAAATGCATCACGGGATTCTGGCCCACAGCTGTATAATTATAGTTATATATTGGGATTTTTTGAGCCAGCCGCGAAAGCGAAGCAAAGCGGAGCTGTAGCATATGGCCTGGCTCAAAAATCTCAATATATAACTACTATTATTCATGTTCATTGATTATCTGGGAAATAGCAATCAGTAACAGGATAAACGCTCCCAAAATAAGTTGTACTCGTACGCTATTTCATTTCAAGAGTCTGATCAAAACAATGGATGGGAAATAGTATGAGCATCGCTAGCATCTTCAAGCATCTGGACCAGCCTGCTGAGCTCAATTAATAAAGATCATCGATATTTATCAGGCGTGTGCCGTATATATTTGTATGTATGTATTTATAAATTGTACCGATTGCCAAACACCAAGGAGTTTCATGACTCGAACTGTACCTGTTTCCTATATCCTATACGAGTATTATATAGGTATATAGGAAACAGTAATATTGATAATGAATTATTAAGTAGGTACTTAATAATTGATTATCAATATTACTTTATTCTTTGAATATCATAACATAACTTACAAGTAAACCGCTAATGCTGTAGTAGGTACCCGCATGAAAAAATTGTCTGCTAAGTTAACGTAATAAGTATATTGAATGATAACTTAATGGTCACTGGTGCAAGTGTTGGAAACTTTTAGTTGAGAAGCACTAGTAATGGACACTTCGAACGTAGTCCTAAGAATATATAGGATACCTACGGTTCTAAAGTTTATGTCGGGAAACAATGCATAACTCTTACTTTAAATAAAAAGGAATATTCATAATAATGTACACGGTTCCACATGTACGGAATCACTTATAGTCAAAGACACTATTGGAATCCAATAGGGTCCTTGACCATTACGAGGGTTGCGTAGTGAAACCCGATAAGTCGAACAAACCGATTTTTTAAATACGAACTATATACACCAGCGTCAAGTTGTTAATTAAATTGGTAATATCTGAGCGTTTCAACCGCCTAATTTTGGTGGCATCATTTTTGCCGAAGTTTCTAAACGTCTCAATGTTGTACTTCGTCATTTCATTTAATATAAGGTACCGTTCCTCCTTCAAATGCATTGTAACCAATATAGTAGAGGTCCAAATGGAAAAAATTGTGCGCTGTGAGTTACAGTTTTGTAATTTTTACCAGAGCTAGAGGGTGTAAAAATAAAAATTTTTAGATGTGGAGGGAAAACCAATTCCCCCCCTGAACGAGGGGGGAGGGGGGTGAATGTGCAAACGAAAGGGTTATGTTTAAAATTTTTTCGTGTAATATTTAGGCCTACTATTCATTGTTTGGTATCATTTTCATATAAAACAGACACGGGGAATTCATTTTTGATAATAAACATGAGGATTTTCATATATAAAAAAATAATTATTGGTTTAAAGGTAAAATAATCACCGTTTTTATTTTGAATGTTGCGTTATATAAGTATTACCAAATAAATATATGAAAATAAAAATATACTACAAGATAGCATATTTATTGTAGTTTTTAAAAATATATACTTTTTGGAACTTTACATGCAAATATAAGTTGTAAAAAAATTGCACCTGTCGCGTAACTCGAATAAAAAAGGGACGTTGCTTTGACTTATTGTTGACAGTATGTTTCTACTGCGGGAATTTTGCGATTTTGCGTAAACAAAATACTCCATAATGTCTGTTAGGGCAAATTGCATCAACCTGGGTTAACCAAGCAACCCGGGTTAAACGTTTATTTCACACGGAATTTGATTATTGATAAATTTCTTATGAAGTAAGTGACTGACCCGGCACTATACAGAGGATATCCGAGACATCAGCCTATGTGATATTAGAATGGCTCTTGAACAGCTCAAAAATAACAGGGCATCTGGGGAAGACGAAATTATTGCTGAGCATCTGAAGCCAGGTGGTAAACCAATCCAAGTTGTTCAACTCCGGAAGGGAGAACGCCTTAGGCAGGGAACAGAAGAGTGGAGGTGGTACTGTTCTTGAAAAAAAGTAGTGGTGAAGCGGTAGTTCTTCAATAAGGCGTTGTCACGCCTTATTGAAGAACTACCGATCCATCTCACTTCCGAGCCATATTTATAAAAGGTTTTCAAGAGTCTTTACAAATCGTCTTGCACGCTGGCTTGATGACTTCCAGCCTCCCGAACAAGCCGGTTTCTGAATTGGCGTTGGCGTTTCGTAAATGTTATACAGAAGACCGAGGAATAGGTATAACCTGCCCCTCTGTTTAGCGTTTAGCGTTTGTGGACTACGATAAGGGGGGTTTCCATGTCGTATTAATGTGGTTTAATTTAGGTCGAGAGAAAGGGCCAAGGCTATACGAGTCGTGTATCACTGCCCCTTTCCCAGAACCTAAACTGAATCTCATTAGTACGTCATGGTACCCCCAAGCCCCAAGGCCTTCGATTTGATCGAAACTCTGGGCTGTAAGTTGAAATGTTGAGGTGTTTGTACGAAATACGCCACTATGTCAATCCGACTCCAAGACCAGGGCTTGAAGCATATTATACTGCAGCGGGGAGTCAGGCAAGGAGGTGTTATCTCCCCTAATCTGTTTACCGCTGCACTGGAAGATGTCTTTAAGACTGGACTGGAAAAGGTGAGTATCAACATAAACAGCGAGTACCTCACTCACCTTCGATTCGCTGATGATACGGTAGTCTTGGCTGAGACCTTGGAAGATTTCAATACGATGCTCGCTGACCTCAGCAGCGCCTTCGAGCGAGTTCTTCTTAGGATGAACATGGATAAGACGAAAACTCCCGTTACAATCGGAGACGAAACTCGAAGGTGTAGACGACTATAATATACCTAGGACAAGCTACCCAGTTAGGTAGGTCCAACTTTGAGTAAGAGGTCAATCATCGAATCCGACTAGGTTGGGCAGCGTTTGGGAAGCTACGACACATCTTTTCGTCCAATATTCCGCAGTTCTTGAAGACAAAAGTATTTGATCAGTGTGGCAACGCACACTGATCAAAGATTTAAAAGAGTGATGACATACGGTACTGAAACGTTGTCTAAAAAGAAAATACATAAGAAAGCTTAAAGTCACCCACAGGGCAATGGAGAGGGCTATGGTGGGAGTCTCTCTGCGAGGTCGTATTAGAAATGAGACGATCCGCAGCAGAACCAAAGTATAGCTCCATAGCTCTCCGAATCACTAAACTAAAGTGGCAGTGGGCGGGGCACATTGCACGTAGAACCGATGGCCAATGCGGCGGCCTCGCAGGTGGAAGGCACAGCGTGGGTAGGCCCCTCACAAGGTGGACAGTGAAGGACCGGTCATTGTGGCCATCTTTGGGGGAGGCCTATGTTCAGCAGTGGACGTCTTTCGGCTGATATGGTAATAATGATGATTTATGAAGTAAACGTTTAACAATTGCTTGTCTAATTCCATATGATATAAACTTTTAACGTGGGTGAACTGGGTTAGTTGTTTAGTCCCGGTTAGTGAAAATTACCTTTATCGTCTTTGGTAATGAGATCATTACCTAATGACACTTGGAAAAATGATTACCCATTCCGATTCATATGATCAGAACTATAGTATCTGATATCATACATGTGATCAGATAGACCAGATATATAATATACACGCGGTATACAATAATCGATCAAATCTAAAAATAGAATCTGAACAAATAAAATTCTTAATAATCTTAGGTTATTTAAAAAAAGAAGATCAGAAAATATTCAATTTACTTTCATATCAATAAATATACACAATTGTAATATGAACAATAATATATAAGTACAAAAATATGTATAATCTATGAGCAATTGCCGGCACAAAAGTTTCTTTTTTAGGTTACGCAGAGGTTTTTGTTGGAGGTACGCTTCAGGTAAATTTTTTTTTCAGTGAATTTTTGTATAAAAGACTACAAAATGTGTATATTTTTAAAGGCTGCAATAAATATGCTATCTTAGACTATTTTTTTAAATTGGATAAGTTTGTTTTTTAATACTTATATGACGCTTAAATTAAAATAAAAACGGTAACTTTTTTACTTTTACTCCAAAAAATCTACATTTTTATATGAAATTGCTAATGATTATGATAAAAAATGGATTATTCAGGTCCGTTTTACACGAAAATGATACCAAACAATGCATAGTAGGCCTTATTAATTAGTAAAAAAATATTAAACGCAACCCTTCCGCAGGCACATTCACCCCCCTCCCCCCGCGCTCAGGGGGGGGAATTGGTTTTCCCTCCACATCTAAAAACAACTATTTTGAGACCCTCTAGCTCTGGTTAAAATTACAAAACTGTAACTCGCAGCGCACAATTTTTCTCAACTTTGTATGGACCGTGACCCTTACTAATAGAAACTTCGGCAAGAATGTTGCCACCAAAATTAAGCGGTTGAAACGCTCGGATATTCACCCACCTACCTATACTATGTATATATGAAATATATGAATGCAAATTAAGAAAATTAAATGAACGACTAAAAAGATTCATAAGTCTGGAGGCTAGCATATCTTGTGTTTAACAGTAGCACGCTGCTTTTTCGCGGCTACCAGTCTCTTTTTAATCAGTATAATCGAAAAGAGATGGCTAGCTGCGTGTTGCTTTCATACACAAGATGTGCTAAGGCCACTGTGTCTCATGGCGGAGATCACTTACAGATACACATCTCCTTTTAATCTATGCAATCGAAAAGAATCTGGTAGATGCAAGTTGCTGTTAAGCACAAGATGTGCTAGGGCCACTGATTCACCTCATTGGAGTAGGTGGAGTTATGAGAATATTTTAATATTTTGTATGGGATACTCCAAAGCTTATACTATGAAAAATACTATTGTAATTGTAATAAAATAAAATTGTTGAAAAGGTCCTAATTGTTTCATTTACTATATCTATAAAACATTAAGGTTGTTCGATTGCCATGTATATTAGAGAAAATTCGCATATTTTTATAATGTGGTAATACGTTACGGTTTGCTAAACCACAAGCTGTGATTCACGGATTATTAAAAAAACAAAATTTCCCGTCTTTTACTTACTATATTAATAAAAGAGGGACGGATAGTCTTTCTCGCAGCGACATATTGTCGCACCAATCATGTGCTAACCGTACTTATATGGAAATCAAACCACTTTAATGCGGGAATTACACTGAGCCGTGCACCTAAAGCAAAGTCTGTTGCTTAGTAACGACGCATGATGCATTAGACGAACAACGACGAAGTGTAATTGTCACTTAATGCGAAAAGTTTGATTTATTATAAATCCATTATTCATCGATAAATGAAGGGGTTATTTTATAGCGTTTAAATATTATTTGACATAAACCAATAAAAATACAAATATAGGTACAGCATGCTTATAAAACCGTAAGAGTAGTTCCAAAATCTATGCCTCTCTTTTCGTTGTAAGCTTTATCACGTGGTGCTGCTGGGGCATATACATTAGGGTGGGTCATTTTTCAAAAATTTTGATTTTCTGAAGAGCATAGTTACAAAACGGTGCCATTTGATATTTGATTATCACTCTTATTTTTATTATATTTTTAATTTAAGTTTTTCTGCCTCCGGATTTGATTAGCAATTTTCCTAAAATGTATGGAACTTCAAAAAAAAAAGTTATTATTTTCGACTTTTTTTTCGTCTCTTTTGGCTCCATAAATATAGAAAAGCTATTTCCAGGTAAACACAATACTCAAACATAGC
Organism: Thaumatotibia leucotreta; assembly: GCA_025490895.1. Classification (NCBI taxonomy): domain Eukaryota; kingdom Metazoa; phylum Arthropoda; class Insecta; order Lepidoptera; family Tortricidae; genus Thaumatotibia; species Thaumatotibia leucotreta. The sequence continues at coordinate 49,306 of JALPQI010003472.1, forward strand.
TCATGTTGCAATAAAAAGTAAAAACATAGATATCAACTGTGTTCAGCATAGACATATAAATTTATAGACCGAGACTATTATTATCTGTGGGTGACGCCGGCAATGCCTGTCAACGATCTTTGTTTGGGTATACTAGTGCACCTAAACCGCAAATAGTAAAAGTGATTAAAATAAAGCCTTTCATGTATATTTCTGTGCGATAAGTGCAAGGAATGTGATAAAAGTGATGACTTGTGTGGTTCCAGGGTGTAAAAACCGCCAGAGTTATCTGAATGAACAAAATAAAGACATTACGTTTCACCGGTAATTTAGTTTTGACTTGAATTTGAGGATTTCGAACCTTATTAAGGTAAAAGTAACTGAAACTCTTATTCAATATTTGTTGCCGGATACATGTGTGTAGTTTTGTGAATTAACCATTTGTATTTGCATTCGTAATGTAATTATAAATAGTGGGATTCAAATATTTGTATCGCATAGTGTTGTACTTAAGAGACCGATCGTGATATCGATAAATGTATTAATAGCTAACTCAGAAAATTAATCGATGTTTTTAATTTCCAACAGGTTTCCACAGGACACTGAACAAAGGCTATTATGGGTCAAAAATATCAAAAAGGCAGACGACTGGTGCCCTAAAAAGTATTCAATAATATGGTTCGCACATTTTTAAGCTGTTGTTTCAGGCAAGGGTACGCGCATAAGTGATTACATTCTGACGTAGTACCCACCATATTTGGTAATCATCCAATGTCATGTCAACCAGAAAGTAAATTAAGTTTAGTTTAACCTCCTGGATCCTGGAGGTATCGATTTAAGCAAAACTGATATTTTTTTCAATAAATCAAATAAGCAAGCAACCCATAATATAGGAAAAATAATAAAAAAAATCCTAGGGTTTTCCTCCAGATTTTTCCTTATGGTCTCATGCGAGTACAAGGGGTCTATGTCCTCACACGAGGTACTTATATCAAATGAAACAAAACAGTACAAAATCTACTTTAATTACGTATAAAAATACAAAAACCACTTATTTGTACTTATTACAGAACAATCAAATTAATTTTGTCTCAAAACAGATCGAAAATCGAAACCTTCCCTTAAAATCTGGCCCTAGTCATATTTTCTGCAACAATTGGGATCGTCCATTTGCGTGCCCAGTAAATACGGATATTAGGGCAGGTTATGCACGACAACATAACAAAATTAATACCCAGAAAATTTTCAGTTCTTTTAATATCAGCCCAAATAAATTACCTGTTTTTATAATGGCAGTTTGTTTTCAAAACAATTTATTGCAGTAAGTTGTCATCAATATAATCTTTCAAAAAGTCTTGAAAATTACCTTCAATATAAGCTGGCTGAGTGAGTTCGGGTATTTCACGTAAAAATTGATTACCGTTCCAGTCCGCTGAGCCATAATATCAACGGAGAGAAACTCTTCGTGCCCTGGTTTTGGGACCGTGCACACGATGCAATCGTCTGCTACGAATACCCGTTCGACCTCGCCCTACCTGTTCTCCACGAGTGGGTCCTGTTGGATTTACCTGTTTCCGAGCTGAGATACTCACTCAGACTCCGACCAGGTGCTCTCGGCTTTCGTTCTGGTGACATTCCTCTTGACCTTCTGCCTGTCGAAGAACATACGCCTGGTGGTGGAAAAGACGGACTGGGAACATCTTCGACATTTTCGTTTTCATAATCACGTAACAAGCTTGGCCTAAGTTCCGTCTGTAAACTTGGACTAGCTAGAATATCTTGGCTCACCGTCTATTTTTATCTCTAGAGCTGGGCTAGGAACCGCAGAGGCTATGTCTTCTGAGAATCTTCGAATATTTTCTAAAACATCGCTACCTATTTTCTCCGTCGCTTTCCGATTCCGATGTATCAGATCTGTTTCGGTCAAGGTTAAAGTGTAATATACACATCTTAACCTTCGGAAAGACCGTCGGATACGTCGAAGTTCAGGTATTCCTCAATTTCACTGTCTTTTAAGGCTGAATATCGGAAAAAAAAAAAATTAACATTCGTGTGAAATTAAAAACTTACTTTATTGAGACCGATGTTACTCGTACGGGAACATAATTGATTTGTGTAAGTCCTTGCATACTCGCACGAGTACATAAACTTCAAAGATTCATAAAACTAAAGTTTTGTAATTATACACAGGAAACCTACATACTAACTTATGAATTACATCATATATTTGCTAATCAACAACAAACAAAAATATATAATTACACTTTCATGGAGATGAATTAATGTTTACTTACCGCGGAACCTAGTGTTGTAGGTAGTGTCAGCTGTCTAAGCCGTACTGATCGGTGATTGGCTGCCTGAGACTCCATGTTTATTTTATTAGAGTGACAGTTTCGTTCGGATACTTTCTACACATGCCAACTTGTTACGCTGTTTTGACATTTCGCGGGAGATTTTTTTAAATCTAATGTCCCCAAGCGAGGAACGGGGGATCCAGGAGGTTAATAATGACACTCATGTGATTCTTGTGTAGAGTGATTGATTATAAAGAAGCTACCTATCATACGAAAATTGTTAGGTATGCTTTAAGGGATGATAAGTTGTTCTGAAATGAGGGTTTTCTGAAATGCCGTTCACCAGGGCGCAAGCACTGAGGCGTCAGGTCCAGAAACTTGTCTAAATTCTCAGAGCGCCTATAGTTTCGTGTTTAAATGATTTGTACGAGTTAATAAAATTATGTAAAAAAATAAAATGACCTTCTAGTTAGTTTTTCTTTGAGGCTAGATAATTGTGTTTCTTAGCAGGACCTTACCGCTAAGTGGCGCCAACTAGTGGCATACGTTTTAGGCAGAACACTTCTTATGACATTTGACATTTTAATTAAAGAAAATATTTCATTAATTTTGTGATTTTATTTTTATCCTAAAATGTAGATTTAGAAATCATGACATATTAAGGATCGCAGAAGATTGTGATTCTGAGTAGGAAATAAGGTTTATTCCTATTTCCTACTGTATTTGCTACCTAATTTGGTAAAAATATTATTATTGCCGATAAAAGCATACGATGAAGACTGGACAACACTAATAGTAATGACATTTTATCTAGTCAGGTTGGTAGCATTGTTCAAGAAAATGGAGTCATTGATAGAATTCACGACCAATTAGAGCTACCTTATTTGTCTCTTTTTCCTTAAAGGATATCGGTAAAGGATGACAATAGTTTGTTCAGGTCTTAATACACGGAATCTTCCCTATATTTTATCTGTGGTGCTCAGTACAAAATGTACTGAAGTTTCTATGAAATCTTTCAATTAGATCCGGAGGCAGAAAATTAATTCCGATGGCCATATAATTTTGCACACTCTTTGTCGACCTAATTACGGAACTATTGACAACTGTTACTAGTAAAAAACAAATACTTTTTTTTTCTTCATAGATCAGTGACCCACCCTAATATACATACAGGATAGAAATACATAGTAATTGAGACTGATAGATATTTTAGAGTAACGTAGGCATCAGGCTAGCATAATATTTTTTGCGCAACACCAACACGCGCTCTTCTCACGGGCTACTAGTCCCTTATTGATTGTATTGATAAAAAAGAGACGGGTAGCCCTATGAAGGCCACGAGCTACTGTCAATCACCAGTTGTACTAGGACCGCATACACAGTTTTAAAACCATAGACGTTATGCGAAGCATTTGACGATTCTAGTTCACCTACTCGCCGCCAATTTGATTATTCTATTGGTCGCTAGATGTCTTTAGTAAAATAAAAATAAATATTTAAGCTATTTATTGCTATGATTATCGGGCATTTCAATTCTAATTTCAACCATTTTATAGACTTTACTATACGATTTAATATACATACGTACGTGTAGCATTTAGACATCATTATTACTACTTGTATTGATTTTGCATTCTTTCGTGTAAATCACGATGTCATTATTAACTCAAAAAAATATTTAAGAATACAATTTAAGCTATTTCACAAAAACAAAACAATATAATATTAAAGGTTAGCGTAATTTATTAACGAATTCACCTTATCATATAAAAATACGGACACCCTAGGGCTTGTAAACATTCTAAGAGTGACTGACGAAACTGACGTTGATTTTACACTTGTGATTAATATTTTTAAGAAACGCTATTCCTAACTACTTGTATTTTATACACTTGTATATTCCCCTGACACATGCCAGATACAAGTCGGCCATTTTCATAGACTTATTAATTTAATAGACCGAGTCTATTATATCTGTGGGTGACGCCAGCAATGCCTGTCAACGATCTTTGTTTGGCTATACTAGTGCACCTAAACCGCAAATAGTAAAAGTGATTAAAATAAAGCTTTTCATGTATATTTCTGTTCGATAAGTGCACGGAATGTGATAAAAGTGATGACTTGTGTGGTTCCATGGTGTAAAAACCGCCAGGGTTACCTGAATGAACAAAATAAAGACATTACGTTTCACCGGTAATTTAGTTTTTACTTGAATTTTAAAATTTCGAACCTTATTAAGGTAAAAGTAACTGAAAATCTTATTCAATATTTGTTGCCGGATACATGTGTGTAGTTTTGTGAATTAACCATTCGTATTTGCATTCGTAATGTAATTATAAATAGTGGGATTCAAATATTTGTATTGCATAGTGTTGTACTTAAGAGATCGATCGTGATATCGATAAATCTATTGATAGCCAACTCAGAAAATGAATCGATGTTTTTAATTTCCAACAGGTTTCCACAGGACACTGAACAAAGGCTAATATGGGTCAAAAATATCAAAAAGGCAGACGACTGGTGCCCTAAAAAGTATTCAAAAATATGCTCCGCACATTTTTAAGCTGTTGTTTCAGGCAAGGGCGTACCCATAAGTGATTACATTCTGACGTAGTACCCACCATATTTGGTAATCATCCAATGTCATGTCAACCAGAAAGTAAAGTAAGTTTAGTTTAATAATGACACTCATGTGATACTTGTGTAGACTGATTAATTATAAAGAAGCCATCATACGAAAATTGTTAGGTATGCTTTAAGGGATGATACTCGCTGAGGGTGCAGCAGCTGCGGTCGCACCACTACGTGCACTTCAGCTCGTTCGTGGTGCGCGTGCCGCGCCTGCTGCATGACACCATCGCGAGTGCAGACTTCTGGCCGAAGGGTGTCGTGTTTCGGCAGTTCCGAGGCAATCTGCCGAATCCTACGCCGGATCAGACGACGCAACGGGGCCACGTCGTTTCGTCGCCTAAATCAAACTAGTATTAAGTTGTTTTTACATTTTTGTGTTTTTTTTTTTTTTTGTAGTTCACAGTGCCTTGGTGTTTAACTGTTATGCTGTGTAACTTAATTGAATAATAAAATAAAATGATAAGTTCCGTAAAACATGTTATAATGAGGGTTTTCTGAAATGCCGTTCATCAGGGCGGCAGCACTGAGGCGTCAGGTCCAGAAACTTGTCTAAATTCTCAGAGCGCCTATAGTTTCGTGTTTAAATGATTTGTACAAGTTAATAAAATTATGTAAAAAAATAAAATGACCTTCTTCTAGTTAGTTGTTCTTTGAGGCTAGATAATTGTGTTTCTTAGCGGGACCTTACCGCTAAGTGGCGCCAACTAGTGGCATACGTTTTAGACAGAACACTTCTTATGACATTTGACATTTTAATTAAGGAAAATATTTCATTAATTTTGTGATTTTATTTTTATCCTAAAGTGTAGATTTAGAAATCATGACATATTAAGGACCGCAGAAGATCGTGATTCTGGGTAGGAAATAAGGTTTATTCGCACTGTTTATCGCTACCTAATTTGGTAAAAATATTATTATTGCCGATAAAAGCATACGATGAAGACTGGACAACACTAATAGTAATGACATTTTATCTAGTCAGGTTGGTAGCATTGTTCAAGAAAATGGAGTCGGTGATATAATTCACGACCGAGTAGAACTACCTTGTTTGTCTCTTTTTCCTTATGGAATACATCCTGAGATGGTAAAGGATGACAATAGTTTGTTCAGGTATGTCTTAATACACGGAATCTTCCCTATATTTTATCTGTGGCCATTTTATTGAAGAATAGTAGATGACATAAATATATTGTCACTTAAATTTTAAAAGGACGTATTTTCTTCTTATGAAGATTATGATGCACATGAGTGACAATGACATTAACATAACATTTATAATGGCCATTGCGTTTCCACTTTGCTTAGTAAATTAACCTCTTTTTTACTCTATGATTACTACAAGTGCTACCTCCATGTAGCACTTGTAGAATCATTTGTTAGAGAAACAGAATTAAAACACACTTGTGCAATTGAGTTTTATATGTAAACATGTAGAACTTGTGAACTTGTAATGTACGAGAAATAGGCCCCGGCCCGCAGATTTCTATATTATTTGACAGATGACAGACGCTTACTGGGATTTCGGTATATATATATAATATAATATACCTATATATAATATAATATGCTTAATAAATGCTAATGCTCATAAAGTCATAATACGAGGCCGGTCGTTCCTAAGTCGTAATTTAAGTAAGTAGTATTTATTTGTAAACATAGGTAGTTACATTGGTGGTTAATTTGCTGAATACTTACAAAGCTCGTCGTGGCTTTGTCATTTAACAAGAGATAAACTACTTAGCCTAGAAAATCGAGTTACACGATTCTTGGGACAGACTCATAAACAAATTGGTAAACAATATATAAATAATTGTTTTACTGTAGATAAAGGAATTGAATTAAAGACGATTTAGAGTTGTTACTCTTATATTATATAATTCAATTTAAACTTTTAACCGCCGTAGTCTGATATATCAGACAATCAATGTCTAGGTCACCTCGCTGTTGTCTGATAAATAAGACAAAAGTCTAATTACGTTTTTATGGCGTATAGATTAGTCCCAGTGCTTACAGCATAACACAACAGCAAGCAAACTGACATGTGTGTGACACGGCAGTTTATGCTGCTGCCAATCCTGTTATGTCTATTGATGATGCGTAGTTTAGGCTTAGTAGGATTGGCAGCAGCATATCACAACAGAGCACGTACCTATCCAATTAAAAGAGTGTGTTTTAAAACTCACTCTTGTGATTGTATACGTTCTCTGTCTCTCTCTCTCTAAATTACGCATCATCGATAAGCATAACAGGATTGGCAGCAGCAGAAACTGCCATGTCATAGACATGTCAGTTTACTTGCTGTTGTGTTATGCTGTAAGCGCTGGGACTAATCTATACGCCATAAAACCGTACTTAGACTTTTGTCTTATTTATCAGACAACAGCGAGGTGACCTAGACATTGATTTATTTAAATCTGCAATATTTTGTGATGCATCTTTCAAGTGTTTTTCCATTGTTATGCGGTGTTGATTCTGTGTAATAGAGAAACTGTGGTTGCTGTGTGACATATTCTTCCATATCGACTTTTGAAGTTTGATCGTAGTAGTGGTTATGGATTTCTTTAGCTGCAAGTCCTTGTGCTGCTCCATGTACTGCTGCAAGAACAGCTGGATGCTTCGCTGCGTTTGATATTTGATTTGCCATATCACTAATTATGTTATTATCCTGTTTTTCTTCTTCTTGAGGCTCGTTTTCAATTTCTTGAATTTTAATTTTTTTCTTGGGTAATATGTTTTTGTTCGTGTTTTGTATTTTTACATTATTTGGTCGTTTAACCACCCTTCTTTTTTTTTTGATCACTTGATTAAGAAATTTCATACCCTGGAAGAAACGAAACATGTTTATTGAACACCACCAAAATTATGTCGTTTTCATGTTACATCTGTACGCCCAGATTTTTGGGACTCTTTTAATATTTGCAGCACACTAGTTGTGCAACTTTCTATTTTATCTTTCACCACAACTGAATAAAAATCCTAGTCACTCTAAGACTAAAAAGAACCGGCCAAGGGTATGTCGGGCCATGCACAGTGTAGGGCTCCGTAATTACCTATTCAAAATGGTTGTGCCGATTCTGTTCAAACTGTTTTTCTTAAGATATTCGTTTATCGGTGTATTGGTGCTAAACTGTAAACCGTGTAAATAAATGTGAATAAATAAAATAAAAAACGGTTTTCCACAGTAAAGGATTACAGTTAAGTTATCTTATTAGTAATAACTCATATAGCTGCACTAGTTCTCGAACTAGGACAAATGCACTGTTTGCAATGCCTTTCTGTCATACTAAATATTTAAAAAAAAAAATTTTGTTAGAGCGTGCCCTTCATGTAACTCTAATTACTCAAATCTAGACTTGTTCAATATGAAGCTTGGTAAATTTGTTTCATCGTTAAAAGTCATGTCTAGCCCCCTAATTCATAAACGTCTGCTAACTTAACAAGCCGCTAATCATCGTTTGTCCCTTTTGCTCTTATGTACACATTGTTAAGACCGAAAGGGACATACAATTATTAGCGGCTTGTTAAGTTAGCAGACGTTTATGAATAAGGGGGTAAGTTTTTTATCCATAACAAAATTGTGTGTGATATAAGTGTATTCCCTCTTACAAATGTCAAATATGTAATAAAATATTAATTATAGTGAAGGTACCTACTCAATGTTCATACATTGTAGGTTGTACGTATTGCTAACAAGTGATGTTACTTGATAAACTTTCTTCATTTTTTTTGTTTTTTCTATATTGATTAATAATGTATTTTTAGTATATATAATAAGTTATCTTTGAGCAATTTCTGCTTTATACCATTAGTGGAAGCTGTCTTGGCTAATGCATAAGTCCCATAATTTCATAATACTGTATTATTGTACGCTGTTTGTTTCCCAATAAAGAAAATAAAATAAAATTTAATTAAATAAAAAAATCATCCTCATTTTACTAAGATCGGAAATCAAATCCTTGATCAAAATTGTAAACAACATATATGTATAATAGTAGATTATACACCAAGGGGATAAAGCACTGTTTTATGTCAAAACTACAATAAATGAGCTATTATGTAGTTTTTTTTTTTTAATTTTATATGTTTATTTATTAATACGTATATATTGCTTAAATCAAATCGAAATGGTGATTATTTCACCTTTATACCGATTATTATTTTTTTATATATAAAACTCCTCATATTTATTATCAAAAATTTATTCCCCGTGTCTGTTTTACACGGAAATGATACCAAACAATGCATAGTAAGCCTAAATATTAGGCGATTTTTTTTAAACATAACCCTTCCGTTTGCACGTTCACCTCCCTCCCCCCTCGTTCAGGGGGGGAATTGGTTTTCCTTCCACATCTAAAAATTTTTATTCTTACACCCTCTAGCTCTGGTAAAAATTACAAAACTGTAACTCACAGCGCACAATTTATTCCATTTGGACCTCTACTAATGTACGAGTATAACATTAATAACATAGTACCTACCTATGCGCTATAGTACCAGCGCTATGGCAACCCTGGCCATGATAACATTGTAAATACGAGCTCATAGCGATTTTAATAAATTTAAATATAATAAACACCTTGCGAAGACTAACCTGTGCAGAATATTGTTCGCCGACATAGTTGCTACCTGATATTTGCTTCAATAAAGCTGAGTGGGACGCACTGAAACACTTAGCACGGTAAGAAAAGCACTATCAATACCGTTAACTGTTAATTTTGAATAACATTTCCTGGGAGTAAACTCCTATAACGAGAAATTTTGAAAAACAAACCACGCCCCAATACACTCATTGGACACTGAACTTCAACTGACAGTTTGACATTGACAATATGTGCACTATAATATTGCCATATCAATATTGAATAAGGCTGCGTTCAGTTATCTCGCTAAAACAACGGCGTTTAAGTAGACTGCGAAATATTAATTTAGTTATCGGAAAAATCGTTAGAGGACACCACTGGTACATTAGCAGTGTTGGTTTTTGAAGAAGAAATTCCAAGATAAAGGAAATATGTCTAATAAAGCGAATAATAAAGTTATAAATGTTAGCAGTAAGGAAAAAGTAGTATGTTCTAGTTGTAAATCATTAGTTGAAATTAACTGCACAACAATATGCTCAGAGTGCCAAAATAGATATGAGTTTGACTGCGCAGGGCTTTCAGAAAAGTTATTTCGCCTAATGAACACAGACTCACGAAAAAAATGGAAATGTAAATCATGTCTGGCCTCCAAGAGATCTTCAGGTAGCCAATCAAACGTAACACTTAGGAAAAAACAAATATCTGGTAAAAAACGGAACAACCAACGCTGACCTCGCCGGAAAAAAACACCTAAAACGCCATCGAATGTGACATGCTGTTATCCAAATGAAAGCGATAGCATTCTTGCTACGAATATTTCGCACAAAATGCACAATGTTGCTATTGAAGACATTCAGGCTACATCAGATCTTGCACTGACTATTATGGACGGCGGTCCCGTAATGAATATTCTGTCAACCTCAGAGAATGAACCTTTCTTGGATAAAGAACTAAGCACCGCTGTCGAGCTGACTACAAATAGTCCAATTAACACAAATACTCCCGATGGAAAAAAAAATTCTTTAGGCGCAGAAACAGATACTAGATATGATTCTAACACGAATCTTAGTTATGAAAATTCACCGTCAATGATGGATAGTACTATGCAAAGTATGCTAACAATTTCCCACCTACATGATGATAATGGCGTACCTAATATTACAGATGTGTCTTATGCTTCCCCTTCATTTATATCAAAAAGCTTGGATGGGTCTCTCATTGAATCTGTATCAATACAAGAAATGCAGGACAAGATATCAAATCTTACGTTATCATTAAGTAGCACTCAACATGAGTTGGAGAATCAGATCTTGGATAACAATAAACTTCGCAGAGAGGTCGAGAAACTGAAAAAGGAAAATGTTTTCCTACACTCAATCAGTTTGACATCAACAGAAAAAAAGGTTGCCAGTGGCTCAGCTAAGAAGAAAAGACATTCGATATCAAAAGCACTTACAATAACATCATCGCCAGACAATACCCGAAGCACGGATAAGGAAGACCATTTTGATGGGATCGGTCTCCTGAAAATAAAGATAGCGGAGCTGGAAAATCAGCTAAAAACTGCTGGGATAGAGATAGATAAGCTGGAACGACATATAGAGGGGTTAACAAAAAGATTAGATTCTTCAAAAACTAAGGAAGAAACACAGGAACTAACTCAAGAAACTTACAAATCAACCATGCAATCGGCACCACATAAGTCTTCGATGTCTACTTCATATGAACCGTCGAGAGGGACGAGTGTCACAACGTCAGGAACTCAGCTGAAGATTCAGAAATCAGTAAACGAATTCTCGCGACGTAATAAATTAGTCATACTAAGTAGTAATAAATATAATAAAATTTCTAATATTGTAAGGAGGGAAACGTCACTAAGTGACTATGACTGTTTCCACTTTATAATGCCTAATGGAGGTGTTAAAGCATTGATACAAAACATGGATACTAAAATAGCAAACCTTACTAAACGAGATTTCTGTGTTATTATGATAGGGGAATGTGATGTGCGGAATAATAACGACTATCATGAACTATTTCAATCATTAAGAAATACCATTAACTCTATAGTGCATACTAATGTTATAATAACGGCCCCAACGTATGTAGTAGGACATCAAATTTTTAACACTAGAGTAGAAAATTTTAACAGCTTACTTTGCACTGACATATTACTGCACAAACGACATTTTACTTTTGATTCCAATCTAGATTTAACTCTTGACATGTTCTCACCCAAGACAGGGAGACTTAATAATCAGGGAATGTCAAATATTATCAGACATTTAGGGGTCTTTATGAGCTCGAATATAATAAGCAATATTAATGTGAAACCGGTAAAATATAGTGGAAATTGTTTACAGAAGAAAATAACAGACTTTTTTAATTTAGAGAAATGCAGTACAATTATTCATTCAAACAATGAAGAAATAGCTAACACATCCATTTGTTTTCGTTAACTCTGCTGTGCGATTGAACATATTCCATCAGAATATATGCGGGGTCAGAAATAAGACAAACGAACTTGAAATATATTTAGAAGATATGGAAGTAAAATTAAATTATATCTGTTTAACTGAACACTTTCTCACTAGATTTTCTGCACCTATGTTTGCTTTACCAGGTTATAAGTTAGTTTGCCATAATACGAGATTGGCTAAAAAACGAGGTGGCTCGCTCATTCTTGCTGAAAAGGCAAGGGAAACTGAGGAGCTGTCTTTTTGTAAGCAATTATATAAATCAGAAAGTTTTGAAATATGTGGAATTAAAGATATTGAGACCGACCTGCACATTTTCTGCTGTTATCGTAACCCTGTGAGGACAAACCTTGGGGAGTTCTTTGAGAGAATGGAAAAGCTCTTGGAATATTCTTTTAATAAAAAATGTGTAATTTGTGGCGACTATAATGTAAATATTATGAACGACAGTAATGAATGTAATGAATTCCTGAATTTGCTAAAATGTTATAATTTCAAACAAATAATAAATGAGACTACATTTATACGTAATGGCAGTGAATCTTGCATAGACAATATCTTAACGAATTTAAGTGATGGTTTTATTGTTAACACTAAAGTAGATCATAATAACTTAGCCGATGGTCACGCTGGAATTTCCTGTCAGATTGAACTGGAATCAAAAACATTAACGAAGGGCAATAAACCTGTTTTGACTAGAAAAACCCGAAAACTAACAAATCACGGTCGTGAAGCCTTTAAAAGACTCATTAGAACTTATGAATGGGACCAAGTTGAAGATAATTTTTTCTTGAACAAAGTAGGAAGTATTTTTAAAAAATGTTTTAAATTACAATCGCAAAAAGTAGTCCTCGATAATAATAAACGAAGCAATTGGATTACCAAGGGTATTAAGATCAGTAGTAAAATGAAGCGATTTCTTATTAATATTGATAAAAAGACATGTGATGCCTCAGTTCTGAGATATCGGGAGAAATACTTGCTCTTATTTAAGAATATTGTTAAACGAGCTAAAAAAATGGCTGTACAATCGGAAATTAATTATGCGAATGGCTCTTCAAAATCCATATGGAATGTGGTTAACAGACATAGGAATAAGTTTAAAAAGAGTAAGGAAAATATTATTTTAAAAAACGATCATAGAATTATTACGCATCCTAAAGAAGTAGCGGAAACTTTTTCTCAAATTTTTGACAATAGTAAAGTAGAAACAGGTAATTCTCTGTCAGCTATCTCTTTCGTTGAGCAAAATTCTACACGGGTGGGGAATGATATGGTCTTGAATCCTGTCTCTGCATATGAAATTAAGAAGTTGGTACGAAGTATGGCAAACAAAAGATCTTGTGGATATGATGAGATACCGATTACTCTTATTAAGGATTGTATAGATAATTTTGCAGACCCTTTAGCGAACTTTTATAACAGATGTTTTAACCATGGTACTTTCCCAGACCAGCTAAAAATTGCCCGAATTATTCCAATTTATAAAAAAGGGTCTAAATACGATCCAAGAAACTATAGGCCAATTTCATTGTTATCCATTTTTTCGAAGATTTTCGAAAGGTTACTTAAAACCAGATTGTCGAATCATCTAAATAAATATGATGTACTCAACCCAAGACAATTTGGTTTTCAAAAAAACTTAGGCACCACCGATGCTGTTGACAAATTTGTCGATGATGTCATATTAGAATTGTGTAATAGAAAACGGGTAGCTGGATTATATTTGGATTTAAGTTCCGCGTTTGATATGGTTGACCATCACATTCTTCTCCACAAATTAAACCATTATGGCGTTCGTGGCAAAGCATTAAGTTTGTTAAATAGTTATCTGCGAAGTCGGAAACAATTTGTCGAAATCACTAGCATAGCAAATGGAGTTGAAACAACTATAAAATCAGAACTGATAGAAGTGACGAGAGGTGTACCGCAAGGCTCCGTTTTAGGCCCTTTACTTTTCATAATTTTTACGAATGACTTGGTTAATTACATGTCTGCTAAGGTGCCAGGTTTAACAGTTGTAGCATATGCAGATGACACTAATGCAGTTATATCAGCTAATAGTATGTCAGATCTTAACTCAAATATCAATAATGCACTTGCTGCTTTTGATATGTGGTTTAGCACAAATAACTTGAAGCTAAATATGGACAAGACTAATGTTATGCTCTTTAAAACTAACTCTAGGTCAAAAGATTATTTATCAGTAAACATGTATGGTAGTGGAATTGACCAAGTAGAAGCTGTTAAATTTTTAGGAATATTTATTGACTCGCAGTTTAATTGGAAAGACGAGTTGCAGCACATTGAGAGCGCTATATGCTCGGCCTGCTACGCTATTCGGACTTTACGCGATGCAGTTGATTTAAGATATCTCAAAATGGTTTACCATTCTTTAGTGGAATCGAAACTGAGATACAGCATTCGATTTTGGGGAAATAGTTTCAAATATAATATAAACAGAGCTTTTGTATTGCAAAAACGAGCTATTAAAATAATAACACGAACTGCTCCATGGGATTCGTGCAGAGAACTTTTTGCTAAACTTCAAATTCTGACAGTACCCAGTTTGTACGTTTTGGTACTGCTGACATCATTTGTGAAAAATCTGCATGAAACAGAAGAGCAGAGACTAACCCGGTTAGCAACACGAAAAAAAACGCATTCCGCACAATTTTTTTCCGAATTTGCAAGTGGCGAAACACTCTATTCGATACCAGGCAGTAACCTTGTACAATAAATTACCAGATGAGTTTAGGATAATAAGAGAATACCATATTTTCAGGAACTCCCTTAAAAGGTTTTTACTGAAAGGCTGTTATTATAACATTGATGACATATTTACTATTCAGAATTCTACATATTAGTGTGACATAATATATTTTTTTTTTTGTTATTTTTATATAGACTCCAATTATTTTAATTTTTCTTTTCAGAACTGATGGATGACTTAATGATATTTGATATATTTAACTTACTATAACCTCTTATCTGTTTGCCACGCCCTTACGGGTTCATGTATTATGCTGTGTATTATGTATACCTAACCATAAGCATGTTTGCAATAAAGAAACTAAACTAAACTAAACTATTAAAGGGTGTTTTTTAGAGGTATAGAACTTTGAAATGGAATAAAACAAAGATGTAATTTTTTAATTGACATAAAATTAACTTTATTCGGTAATTTTTTTTTTGCCATTACATTTTAAATATATTTCTGGCATATGTCTGCCACGGTTGGCTCGGACGTACTCTAATCTGGAGGTCCAGTTTTCGATGACTTTTTCTAACATTTGTGGCCGAATTTCGTTTAGCGATGAAGCTCACTTTTGGTTGAATGGATACGTCAATAAACAAAACTGCCGTATTTGGAGTGATGATAACCCTCAAGCGTATGTTGAGACACCGTTACATCCAGAAAAACAGACTGTTTGGTGTGCTTTATGGGCTGGTGTAATTGGTCCATATTTCTTTAAAAACGACGCTGGCTGAAACGTCACAGTCAATGGTGACCGCTATACTGCCATGATTACTGATTTTTTCGTTCCACATTTGAACAATCATGATGTGCAAGAATTGTGGTTTCAACAGGACGGGGCAACATGCCACACAGCTCGAGCCACAATTAATTTATTGAAGAAAACGTTTGGTGATCGCTTGATTTCACGTTTCGGACCCGTGAATTGGCCTCCAAGATCGTGCGATTTAACGCCACTTGACTATTTTCTGTGGGGATATGTGAAATATCTAGTCTATGCCGATAAGCCCGAAACGATTGACCACTCGGAGGACAACATCGCCGCGTTCTTGCCGATATACGGCCACAAATGTTAGAAAAAGTCATCGAAAACTGGACCTCCAGATTAGAGTACGTCCGAGCCAGCCGTGGCGGGCATATGCCAGAAGTGACATTTAAAATGTCAAAACAAAAACAATTCTATGGAATAAAGTTAATATTATGTCAATTAAAAAATAACATCATTGTTTTATTCCATTTCAAAGTTCTATACCTCTAAAAAAAACACCCTTTACAATAGTCTTCCTATGCCGAGTCAAAATTTACGATACATGAAGGGAAAGTACTCTAAAATTGTTGACAACTGTTTTGGTTAAAACAGGCTTTATCTTATTTTTAATAGCGTGTAGAAGTAGTAGTGATGTACAAAATCTATGAGTGTAGTAAGTATTTACTACATTCATAGATTTTGTTTGAAACTTGTCGTATATTTAGAGGTAAGTTATGCACAATTTTCTAGCTATTTTAATCATTAGCTTTAGTATTTCACTCTATTATTTCTTATCTTTTGAGATACTATTAGTACGGTCAAACAATACATTAAACTCACAAAGCATGCAGTATAGCTGCATTTTTGGTGTGTTGTTTAGACACCATAGGGCACTATAAAACCACATTTTGCAAGCAAAAAAAAGTTGTGCTAGTTACGTAGTACGTGAAAAACTGCGAAATTTACGGTAAGTTTTCAGTTTCGGATTTTTATTAAAAAAACCTTACGTGTTTTGACATTATATGTTAGAAAGCGTTTCAAGATTAATAAAGGACCCCGGGCCTAAAGTATGGAAAATGTGGTTTCAGTCAAATCTTCTGAAATTTTGATATGTTATAGATTTCAGTGCCCTGAACAAAAACTCTATGGGTGCTACCACGGTTTCCAGGTCCCTTTCCATGTTCTGCTCGATTTTGTACTAGATAACAAAGTAGTATTTAGTTCTACTTTGGGTCTATTTATTTAAACAATTGACATTAGTTTGAAACTTTTTCGTGATAATGCTGGTTAGTTAATAGTACATTGTGTATTTAGGGCGGTAAGTAAGAATTTGCGAACGAGTGGATCAGTATGGAGAAGTGTATATATATTAATGCCCTTGACTGTACACACAATGTTTTTCATCACACCTGTGATGCAAAAAAGTAAATAAAACAATATATTTTCACAAAACTACTCTAAAATGGTCTAAATCAGGGATGACTTAATTTCATCATTTTCATAAAAGAAATCTCGGCGCGGCGCGCGGTGTGCGCCGGACCGCGCTAGTGCGACGTAATGTTGTATGAAAATCCTTGACGGCCTACTAGGACGTAATGACGCACCTACGGCGCGCATCACCGCAGGGTATTGGCGCACTTACCGAACAGGTGTGATGAAAAGACATAAAACGTCTACAATGTCAACTTCATACGCACGTGATTGACTTATCGTTTATAGCTAAATGTGTGATTCTATAATACCTATACCTACTTAACATTGTAAAATATGAACTCATTCAAACATTAGAAAATATGGCGCTACTTTTAAATAGAGGACATTGCTTCGTATGTAATAATGCTGTTGTTTTTCGTGCACTGCGGCGGATACCTACCAAAAAACAACGAAGAAAAAATTCTATCTGCTATTTCGTTCAGATAATCTATTGAACAACATGCCGGCTGAGTTCAACAACGAGTCCCGTGTGTGTATTAATTGTGGCCGATTGCTGAACTCAGCCGGCATTGTATGTATGTAGACGTTTTATATCTTTAACTAACCAGCATTATCACAAAAAGGTTTAAAATAATGTCAATTGTTTAAATAAATAGACCCGAAGTAGAACTAAGTACTACTTTGTTATCTGGTACAAACAGCAACACAGCTAGGTATACACTTCAGAAATTGGAAATATTGCATGAAAGAGAATCACATGTCAGTTACATAGGAATGTTGAGCCACTTGGCAAAGGATGCAATTTGGTCGTGTAATATTATGGGTTCGGTATTTTTCGTTAGTAGGCATGATCGCGACATTTCCGATGGTCCCCGATGATATGTCATCTTTGTTGCGTCAAAATTTCAGTATTTGAAAACTAGTTGACATAATAATAAAGATTCCTTCGTCTACGAAAATTAAGAATTAGCTATCGGCCATTATTAGACGCTAGATGTCGTTGTTCCTAGTGGAAACTGGATAACGACAGTTCCTCATAGATTTGTCTAAAACCGTTTAGTAATTTATTAATGTTTTTACCAGGTCAACAAGAATTTATTCATTAATGTAACAAAAAATAAAAACCATATAAAATAAAGTATGTTTTCTTCAAATCGGATGCCATGATTTCATCATCATCATCATCAGCCTATGATAGTCCACTGCTGGACGTAGGCCTCTCCTATTAACTACGCATATAGACGCATTAGGAGGTAAATGCCCATAATCGCCACGCTGGACAAGCGGATTGGCGATCGCAGTAATGTGTCCACTGTGATGCCGCTGCTGCCCATAATCAATCTTTGATCAAATAATGGTCAGTGACACTTCAATCCCTTAGTCGACTCTTACGACACCCGCAGGAGGAGTTGGGGTGGTGACAAATTGTATTCTTATTGCCGTCACCACACGGCTTGCCATGATTTATCTAACATTAATAGGCGAGGTATTTTTTCAAGTCAAGATATTTTTACAAATAGCCATGTTATCGGGCAAATTTAAATTATTTTTTCCATTGACAGAGACAAATGCTATTGCTGTCTTTATTATCATTCGTCACATCTCTTAGTTGACGTTAGTTGAATACTTATGTAACCTTTGTGGCAATAGGGTAAATAGACGTTGGACAGTCTACCTTTATAGGACAGTCGACCTTTAATCTGTCAGTTGCCATACAAATGTTTAATAGAGACATTAGAGACTTGATAGTTTCTGGCTGAAATTCTTACTTTGAAAAAATATCTGACAGTGACAGCCGTTGAAAGGAAAATGAACTAAAATTTCTACATAGCAGCTTAGCAGTCAAATTACCGGCTCTGAAGTTAGATTGACGTCTCCAGGACTAAAGCGGATGTTATATATAACGTAACTATAGTAACGTCAGCTTCCGGAAAATCAATCATCAATCATTGGTTAAACGTTTTTGTTATTACGTAACCATGGTAATATCACCTTCTGAAGAAACCGCGAGCGATCATTGGTTAACCGTAGCAAGGCCCGCTCCATTGGTCAGCAGAGTTCGGCAGAAGTCGTGATATTCGACCAAGTTGCGTCAATCAACATTCCCGTGTATTATTTAATTTGAAGTTGACATAACATAAATATATTTATCTCTTTCATTTTCTCTCTGCTCTGTCTTTAATGGTCAGTTAGGAGTGTTGCTGTTTGTACAAAATCGAACAGAACATGGAAAGGGACCCGGAAACCGTGGTAGCACCCATAGAGGTTTTTGTTCAGGGCACTGTAATCTATTACATATCAAAAGGGTTTAGCAGCCTTACCGAACAAGAGGTGCCTTACCCCACGGATGAGGTCAATATTTTAGGTGGTGTACTAGCAGGACCTAAGAATACTCCATGCTTAATATCAGCTCTAGATCTTCTTTTGTTTTAGAGTTATTCAAGATAATGTAAAATATACAGGGTGCCATTGAAAATGGCATATTTCGTAAACTGTTCAAGTTAGATCAACCAAACAAAATTGTGTTTGATAACAATAAAATAAACTACAAAATGCATATTTTTAATCTGCATCTTGTACTTATTTTTCATAATAAAAAAAGGGTTTTTGTTTTTTTTCATATTTTTTTTTATTTCACACGGAGGTACACCTACAAAAAAAATATGCATACATAGCCACTAATGTCCACTATATACATAAATTAAGATATTTCCATAAATCATCGTGCGTCATGCCAAAAAAAAAAACTATTCCAGATGTAGTCGTTACTGGCATCTTATCTTATCTTATCTTATCTTATTTGCGGGGCCCTTACGGATACACTTCGACCCATTGGGATCTTTTGTGTAATTGCCCCCTGTTTCGCCTACCCCAGGGATTGTTCTATCAACTCAATATGTTTGAGGATGCACCCTAGCGGTAGCGTTTTGACCTCCTTCGGTTCCAGATAGCCGGTTCCGAAGTCTTTCATCCTTTGTCTGGCGAGGGCATGACATTCGCACATCAAGTGTTTCATTGTCTCTTCTTCCTCGCCACACATTCTACAGTCTATGCTGTCAGAAAGACCCATTTTGGCCAAGAGAGTTTTGACCCCAAAGTGTCCCGTAAACACCCCCGTTATGAGTTTGAGTTGTCTTTTGCTATATTTCCAAAGCTTTTTGCTCCAGCCCGAGTCTACTTCGTGCATAAAGAGCTTTGAATGCCTGAGCCCCGTTAGATTGTTCCACTCTTCCTGGTGCTTCCATCTAACTCGCTCTTTCATGGCTGTTTTAATAGTTCCTTGTGAGAGTCCTACAAATGGTTCTGGTCCTACAAAGTTGTTTGTAGAACCCCCTCTTGCAAGCTCATCTGCATTTTCATTGCCAAGGAAGCCCTCGTGCCCTGGGATCCATACCAGTTGCACTTTGTTTCGCCTTCCAAGTTTGTTCAGAGCTTGGATGCCGTTAAATACTAGTCTAGAGTCTACTTTAGGCGCCGTAAGGGCCTTCAGTGCTGCTTGACTGTCGCTTAATATATAGATATTCATACCTTGGGTCTGTCTATCTATAATCTCCTGTGCACAGGCAATAATCGCATAGGTTTCCGCTTGGAATACAGTCGCATAGTTGCCCATACTTACACTACCACGGTAGTCGTTTGCATAAATGCCTGCGCCCGTACCGGATCCAGTCTTGGATCCGTCAGTGTACCAGATAAGGTCGTTCCCATCAGAAATTGGTGGCTGTAGACCCCCCGCCCATTCGGCTCTATTATGAATTTTAGTTTTAAAATTCTTTTGGAAAACAAATTTGGGCAGCATTTTATCACTACCCATACTTGTTAACTTATCCATGTAACCGTCTAGTTCCATGCTTGTATGTTTGGTCTTTGGCATGCTATCACTCCATAGACCCAAGATCTTGAGTCTTTGCAGGGACTTGCGTGCCTCCGACTGTATAACCAGGTGTAGCGGCGGTAGGTCCAACAGTACCTCTAACGCCGCCGTTGGCGTCGTTCTAAACGCGCCTGTGATTGCCATGCACGCTACTCTTTGTAATTTATTCAGAGCATCCTTGCATGTACCCTTTGCAGTTCTTGGCCACCATGCCAGACTACCGTACAGAATGATAGGTCTTACCATCATAGTGTAGATCCACCTCAGTACTTTAGGGTTTAAGCCCCATGTTTTGCCATATGCCGACCTACACATACCAAACACTCTCAGTGCTTTGGTTATGAGGAGGTCTACGTGCTTTTTCCAGTTCAGTTCTCTATCAAGTGTCATACCTAAGTATTTCACTTCGCTGGACATATCTAGTACCCTGCCATAGAGCTTTAGTTGCTTCATGTTAGCGAGGGTCTTTTTCCTGGTAAAGGGTATTACCACAGTTTTCGCCGGATTAATGGAGAGTTGGCGACTATTACACCAGTGTTCCACTAGCTTCAGCGCTCCATTCATGATTTCCGATACAGTGCTTGGTAATTTCCCGGTGACCAGTATCACTAAATCATCCGCGTATCCTACTGTGTACAGAGGACCTTTATTTAGCTCCTCCAATAGTGAATTCACTACTAGACTCCACAGGGTTGGTGATAGTACACCCCCCTGTGGGCATCCTTTTGTTGCCGTGGCTAATATTTCGTCTCCCATGAGGGAGGATTTTATTAGTCGACTATTAGCATATTACCTATCCACCTGCACAGAGTCGGTTCTATGCCATGTTCCAAGGCAGCATTATTGATCGCTTGATACGTGGTACGGTCAAATGCGCCTTCCACATCTATGAACACGGCTAGACATATTTCTCTGTTTTCTATAGCCTGTTCCGCTCTAGTAGTCACCAAATGCAGTGCGGTTTCAGTGGACTAGCCTGGTTGATAAGCGCACTGTAGTTGGTGCAGAGGATGCCTTCTTAGTGGTCCATCCCTTATATGTCTATCTACCAGTTTTTCCATAGTTTTGAGGAAAAATGACGAGAGACTTATCGGCCTATATGATTTAGCTTCGGTGTAATCTGCCTTGCCAGGCTTTGGTAGGTAGGTTACCTTAACCATTCTCCATATACGTGGTACATGGCCGAAGGCTAAGCAGGCTCTGTACAACCTGCTCAAGTGCGGTATGATTGTACTTGCACCCTCTTGTAGTAGAATGGGATAGATCCCATCTGGCCCCGGGGCTTTATATGGCTGAAACGTTGACAGCGCCCACTTCAACTTGTTGTGATCTACTACCTTTTTAGACGTGTCCCAATTATGTCTAGTCGTGTTTATGGATTGCTCCAACACACTTATTGGTTCATTGTCCACAGGGCCCTGGTGAATAATGGACCCCGGAAAATGCGTTTTACACATGATTTCCAGGGTTTCCAGTCCCGTTTCTGTCATACTTCCGTTACTCCCTCTGATGGAAGTAAGCGGGACTGACTTGGTAGCTGCAAGTGCTTTTGTGCGCCTCATACCTTCTGGTATTGACCCAATCTGATCGCAGTGATTTCTCCATGCGGTCCTTTTAGCTTTCCTTACAGCCTTGTTATATTCTGTAAGTTTTCGCGCGTAAAGCTCAAAGTTTTTGTTCCTTTTAGCATCATTAAAGACAGCCCTAGTTTCTTTCCTGAGTTTTTCTAAATTGGAGTTCCACCACGGCGTCTTCTTTGCCAGGGTTATCTTTTCCGGGCAATTATTAATCCATGCTGTGTGGACAGCTTGGACTATTGCGTCCGCTGAGAATTCTATGTCTATTACAGAATTTAGCTTACATTTGGGATTCCCTAGTTCCACCTTCAGTTGCCTTGCGTAGGCTGACCAGTCAGTGTTCCTAGGGTTGCGTTTTCGTACTGTTTCTAAATGAAATTTAGTGTTGTACCTGAAGCATATATATCTATGATCGGATAGGGAAATATCATTAGATACATACCAAGAACTGGCATACAAATAAAGTACCAGTGCAGTGTGAACATAAGTTAGTGTGTAGGTACGCAATCTCTTCTAATAAACTTATTTAGAATAATCAACGACGAAATGTCAAAACTGAGTCGATTGCTCAATAATTTATAGTTAATAAATTTAATAATATAAACGGAACTATCTCTTTAAATGAGTTGATATAGAAAACAATTAGCCTTTTCTAATCTTTTATTATTTCAAACAGTGGACCTGTGCATAAGCGACAGTGTAATACAGCTAAAAGCTGGAATTGACTATTTACAAATCTAAAGCATCTTTTGCCATATTTACATACACCATAAATTAAAATACATTCGTCCGGTAAATACACTTCGACATCTTCCAAAGTTTCGAAAAGGTCCGATTGTATGTGAATTGGAATGTGAAAACAAATGTCGAAAACAATACTATCTGTCAAATGTTATCAACAATACAATACAATAACTCTTTATATCACCTCAAAGACAAATACAAAACAAATAATAAAATACATGTTTGAAACAGGTAAACAAAAGGCGGTCTTATCGCTAAAAAGCGATCTCTTCCAGACAACCATGGGTAGAGGAGATAAGAAAGTAAAAGTTGATAGTAGGTGGTGCAAAACTGAGAAAAATGGTCTGATGCTAAGGAATATAAAAAAAACACAAAATACAAATAGCTATAAATATACACATATACATATATATATATAGATACACATAGCAACGTTTGATATGTCACCGTCGATTATTCTAAATAGGTTTATTAGAAGAGATTGTGTACCTACACACTAACTTATGTTCACACTGCACTGGTACTTTATTTGTATGCCAGTAACGACTACATCTGGAATAGTTTTTTTTTTGGCATGACGCACGATGATTTATGGAAATATCTTAATTTATGTATATAGTGGACATTAGTGGCTATGTATGCATATTTTTTTGTAGGTGTACCTCCGTGTGAAATAAAAAAAAATATGGAAAAAAAAACAAAAACCCTTTTTTTATTATGAAAAATAAGGACAAGATGCAGATTAAAAATATGCATTTTGTAGTCTATTTTATTGTTATCAAACACAATTTTGTTTAATTGATCTAACTTGAACAGTTTACGAAATATGCCATATTCAACGGCACCCTGTATATTTTACATTATCTTGAATAACTCTAAAACACAAGAAGATCTAGAGCTGATATTAAGCATGGAGTATTCTTAGGTCCTGCTAGTACACCACCTAAAATATTGACCTCATCCGTGGGGTAAGGCAACTCTTGTTCGGTAAGGCTGCTAAACCCTTTCAGAAAATTTTACTGAAACCACATTTTCCATACTTTAGGCCCGGGGTCCTTTCCAACAAGTTGAGCTAACATGTATTACCAGGTCTTATAGTTTCAGAGATTTGCGATTTCTTAAAAGTAATCTTTTATGTAAACTAGCGTTATTTTGAGTTTTGCTAACGTTTTCGGCTTAATATCGCCTCACCTAATTATGCTACGAAAAACATTTAATAATGACCTTATAGCGCACTTAATATTCTTTCGTTAAAGGGTAAAATCATGTCAGCAAATTTTGTAATTGAAAATAAAAACGCGTAATTCAAAAGGCATTAGGCCCGCTATCTAAGTTTTTCATACAAATTGCAAGTCGTGTTGCAAAGCTGCAATTTTAGTATATTATACTGCCGTCATAAGCTAAAAGGCCGTCTTTTGACATTTTGGCGAAATTGACTTTTTGAGATATTCGTAATGTCCAGGTGAAGCCGCATCGACCTATCTGGTCCATTTTCTTCTAGAAGGCTTAGTTCTCGAGATAAATTCGTTAAAAAGGGCCGTATACACATCAATTTTGCAAGAGTTCCTAATCTAAAAGGCGACTTTTGACCTATTCAAAGCTAAAAGGACGTAGGTATATGCTAGCTATACATCTTTTTAACCTTTAACAAGAACTTAATATTAGTCTCAGTGTCTAGCCTAAAAGAACGTATAAGACAAATACAAAGCAAGGAAGACGTATAACCTTCCATACGTTCTTTTAGGATAGTATCGGTACCATAACATTGGATCTGACTCTAGTCTAAAACATCGTATAACGTTTTTATTTGGATAAAAATGTCGTATACGTAATTTTAGCTTAGCATCACTTTACTACTTTTCTTTCACGGCACTAATCTGTAAATGCGTATTACAGTTATACGTTCTTTTTAGTCTGTACGGAGTTCGTAATTATTCGATGTATACATGTAAAATGGCCGTGACTGTCACAAACTACTTAATAAAGCCGTATATTAAAACTAGTCAATGAAGACGAAATTGGAGTGAGAAAGACAGATGCCCGAAATTTGTGAATTCCGAAGTTCGCAGTAGGCATACAGATTGTGACGGTCCCTACGAGAGCTGTGGCTGCTTATCGCGCGCTAATTAGTCGACCGAATACCAAGGTATGAAAATATGATTTTCTCAAACATGACATGAAATATTAATAATATGTTCCTTATAATACAATGATGTATTGGTTAGGTTCTTTATAATATGCCGTATATTATGGCTGCGAAGTATAAAGTATAAGACGAGACTAGGAGAAGAGGCTGTTAATGGATTTTAGGCAGGCCTAGGCCCGCAAAGTCCTGATATTATACCACATAAATTGTGGCACAGGCTTCATATCATTCAGCCCTTTCAAAAAATATATCCACACGAGCTACAACGCAACAATGCAACGTCTTGTTGTTTGGGGCATTATGATATTATATTTTTTATCTTATGTCATTTTCAATAGTTAGTTACGGAGTTACACTGGGGAAGGAACAAGTGACAATTTTTAACTATGAAGCATGGTTTAGGGGATGCAGCTCTATTATTTTGTTGTTTAATGCTTACATTTTTTTCACTGCTTGTTTGAGAAAATCACTATATATTTATATGTTCTATGTTATTTATTTATTTTACCTGCTCTAAAAAACTTTGGATCTCACCAACTTGGGACATCTTATTGTATTACAATCATTTCTGTGAGTAAGTCTTAAATCCCAAAACTTTACGAGAAATTTTTCATTTCGGTTACCAATATTTAATTATTAACAAAGTTAATATATTAAAGAAGTTTAAGCTATTTTTGATGTTTTACTAAATGAGAAATCTCATTATGTTATACTGTTAAGCTTTCAAATTCAAATTCAAATTAATTTATTGCTTACATGCTGTTTTACAAAACAGATCTTAAGGTATATTATAAGTGTCAATGTCAAGCATGCACCCTGCTAGGGCATTGCAACATTTTTCAAATAATAAAGCCTATTTTATAATTTTCAGCTTCATACAATCATAGAAATAAATTACATAATTCAATCATTTAAAAATTCGCTTACCGAGTAATAACATTTGTTCACTAAGTGTTTCCTTAACATAAAAAATCTTTAATAGTACTGTGACAAATGCTAACTTAATTGTCTTTGGTACTAATACCTAAATAGATTTTAAGTAGGTATCTGTCTAAAACATATACATGTATACAATACACCAATCATCGTTGTCACAGATAATTATGATAAGCAATTTAATGTTCTTTTTTTAATATTCTACCCAAATAATTTACGTACCTATTCGAACCAAAGATAGTTAAAGAAGCATTCATTGTAATAATGTTTATACTTGAGAATAACACAAACGAGATTCCTTCTTTAGTAAATATAAAAAAAACTTTAAATTCTTACGAGTAACACAAGTTACTATAATTGTTAAAAAAAGTAACTATTTTAAATAAAATTATTAATTCAAAACATAAGTCTGAGAATAATTGTTATATTTGTTTTGTATAACTTTTTTGTCCCTGATTAAAAATGTGTCTTTTATTTCAAATATTTGTCAGTCTTCGTAATCTACTTGGTAGTGACCCTGCTTACGAAGCTGGAGGTTCCGAGTTGAAATGCCGGTGAGGGCATTATTTGTGTATTTATTTTTAGGTCATAGCGGTAAGCTAATATGAGTATAATACTTAAATACATGTGTCTTTAAGTATTACATTCATATTAGCTTTGATATTTATATATCTACGATTTAATATATTGTCGCGCTTCACAATCCTTAATTGAGCTTATTGTGGGACTATGTCAATTTGTGTAATATTTCCCACGATATTTGTTTATTTATTTATTAAAGATATTTAATAAAAATATATTACTTCATAACCGTACTTATATTCATTTTACAGCTAAAACTAATCTATAAAGCAGTATATTACATGCCATTGGTATTTATACGTACTTTAAGATTAGCACACGATACGAAATTTTAAAATAAGTATTAATCTTGCTTAAATGCTAACTAAAAAGAACGTATAAGTGCCT
This sequence comes from Thaumatotibia leucotreta, assembly GCA_025490895.1. Taxonomy (NCBI): domain Eukaryota; kingdom Metazoa; phylum Arthropoda; class Insecta; order Lepidoptera; family Tortricidae; genus Thaumatotibia; species Thaumatotibia leucotreta. Next base: position 76,453 of record JALPQI010003472.1, read on the forward strand.
TAAGATATTTTAACTTAAGACTTTTGATAAAAAAAACTACATTGTTGCTAAGCTAAAAAGCAGTATGTGACTTTATACGGCTTTTTTGATTAGTAATCATGCGTTGACAAGGAAATCCTAAGTAAGAATGCCGTATAACGTGTTTGTACTGCCTTTTAGGTTAGTACGACCTACAGCTTTTTAAGCGTTAAACTAAGCTAAAAGTATTTTTGTTAATTTAAAAATAAACTAATGTAATAAAGTACATACGAAAATCGTTTTTTGTACGCACATATATGTAGCTTCCACATACAAAAGAAAAAAGTGGAAGAAGTTGTTTAATTTCGTAGAAATAACAAAAACAAGGTTTTTTGCGATTATCTCGAAAGTAACTTTTGTCAAAAGACGGCCTTTTAGCTTATGACGGCAGTATATAGGCCCTATAAGGACGTACAAAAATGCATATTACAAGAACAAAAAAGGAATTTCAGCATAGGACGAAAAAAACTGAACAAATATTGGACTTCTTTTACTTTTTGACGTTTAATTAAAAAACTACTATCTTTTTGATACTAATTGCTACAAAACTTAGAAAGAATATTAAATTTGAAAAGATTTGAGCTACCTTGAAAAAGTTCAAATTTGTTTCCGTTTCTTATGTCCTATGCCCAAATATTTTTTTGTTTTTCTTGTAATATGCATTTTCGTATAATCTATAAGGCCTTTATAATATACCAAAATTGCAGCTTTGCAACTCGACTTGCGATTTGTATGAAAAACTTAGATAGCGGCCCTCCTGCCTTTTGAATTTCGCGTTTATACTTTCAGCTACAAAATTCACTGACCTGATTTTACCCTTAAATTAAATGATATTACGTGCGCTATAAGGTCATTATTGCATATTTTTCGTAGCATAATTAGGTGAGGCGATATTAAGCCGAAAACGTTGGCAAAACACAAAATTTTATCTAATTTACAAAAAGGAGTACTTTTTAAAGTCTCGGATCTCTGAAACTATAAGACCTACGGTAATGCATGTTAGCTCAACTTGTTGGAAATTTATTAGTCTTTAAACGTTTAATAACATATGATATCAAAAAACGTAAGGTTTTTTTAATAAAAATCAGAAACTAAAAAATGGCCAGAAATTTCGCAGCTATTCACGTACTAAGCAACTAGCACAACTTTTTTTTGCTTGCAAAATGTGGTTTTATACTGCCCTGTGGTGTCCAAACAAAATACCAAAAATGCAGCGATACTAGGTACTTGATTTGCGAGTTTAGGGTATAATGATGTACGATTTGACCGTACTATTTGTAATAAAATGTAACTGTAGAGATTATTGATTTTTGCCTCTTAAAAAACGAATACATTAAAGTTTTACAATATTTCTGGTATACAAGTGTTTTACTCGAAGATAATCGTTTTTATATAAACAGCATGAACAAACCATTCGTAAAGTAAAGATGCCCGGGAAATTATATGCAATGTGTATTGTCGCGTATGCCTAGTAAAATGTTATATAGTTCTTAAGTGTATTTTTGTATAATATATACATATTATAATAAGCTGGTTTGAACTCGTCTCCTTCGCGCTTAGGGGTACCTATGGCCCTAAATGCGGAGGAGACGAGATCGGTCTGTCGAACTATGGTGACGTTTCTATCTTCTGATCCCCTTCTAAGTTCTAATCCATGGGTCCAAAAAAATTTAATAATCATGAATAATATATCATGATTATTTATTTTTTTATAATCTTCATATAGATAAAATTGGTCCAGCCGTTTTGGCATAGCGACGGAACCCTACACCGAACATGGCCCGACCTGTTGGCCGATTTTTTGATGTTTAGTGCACAGTCTAGTGTAAGTGTAATG